>CM067301.1:24848306-24853306 GCA_034231615.1 Meghimatium bilineatum
CTCGAACATACGTCACACTAGTTTGTTTATGGTAGCTGTAAATGTCTTCATACATCCAGACAAAAAAGCGGTCTTAATTGTAGAGATCTGTATGGAATCAACTAGTCACATGGAATTGCTTAATACTGCTTTAGAACCTCGACAGTCACGTGGTATTGGCACTCTTGACCTAAGAAGGACCTAAAATTCTGAGCTCAGACGATTCTAGATAGGTACTTACTGCCATAAAAACTCCTAGAGCAATTCTTAATTTCTGATCAAGCCATGTACTAACAGTTGTAGCCTGTTTGAAGAATCAATAGTAATAGTATACCTACAAGATGGTCTTAGACACGTCCGGTATTGGAGTTATTTAGAAAATGAGTAGTGATAGTGTCTGAGAGGACATTCTATAGACAGCTAACACAACTAATGAGGCTGCCCCGAGGTAGAACAGTGCGCAGTAGAAGCTTGTTACAATAAAATTATTATGATGTTACAGCCTTCGTTTTATGACGTATAGCCGTGACACAGGGAGAGTAGAAATACCGTGTAAGAACTTGAGAAATGCGGCACCATAACATGAGAAAATGGAATATATTGAATAGTGATGTTTCGAGAATTATTTGAAACACACAAAAATCAACGTTTCGATCACATGGTTTTTATCAGAAACACAAAACAGCAGACGGCATGCACATGCCGACACATGAAACATTATCACATCACAGTGTATAATATTCACTTATCATCGTGAGTCATAATATTAGTATTAATTATAGAAGTAGACAACACTAACACAAGATGTATATCAAATTATTAACAGACCAGAACAAGTTGTCATTCTACGCCTTAAAACATGACACAACCACCTCCGCAGACACATGTATACACAGTTCAAGGCTTTGAACACATCCATGACTACTTGTGGACATGCACCTCAGAAAACAAAAGCATATTCCTAAAGAATACATCAGAACGCACAATGCTGGGATAAACACACTGTCCCAGAAATATAACAGTTCAAGAAAATGTCTACGGTTCTCTGTACGAGTCACAAGAAAAGCCAGGTGTAGAGAAAGGACAAAACTTCAGATATAAGCAGATTTCAATAGAACGAAAAAAGAAGAAGTGGTAGTACAAACAATTTAAGCGCAAGGATGTAGAAATGAAAACGTAAGTTTGAAGATTTTTTTGGGTAGTAAATGGAGAAGAAAATCGTCGGTGAAAATTGTCGGTAAAAATTGTCGGTGAGCAGTAATAGGCTTTATTCAACAACATGGATATCAAGGTAAACAGAAAGGTCAAACACATAAATTAGGAACATGGAACGTTAGAAGTTTAAAACACAGGAAACAACACGTAGTAATAGAAGAGATGAAAATAACACAAGTAGATATACTGGGCATAGCAGAACATATATGGGCAAAGAAAGGTCATTTCACATTAACAAATGGAAAACTGTGTATTTTCTCCGGATCAGAGAATGGCGGGCTTAGCGGTGTCGGATTCTCATCATCATCAGGTTCCATGCCGGGTGGCGTAGGCGGTCATGGCTCTCCACAGCTCTCTGTCCACAGTATTATGTATCAAAGTCGTTGTTGTTTCTTTGCCGTGTCAGGTTGTCAAACTGTCTAATATTTTCTCACGTTGTCGCCCTCTGTCTCTGGTGCCTTCAATCTTGCCTGTTGTGATTATGTTCTCTAAACCTGCCTGTCTCATGAAGTGGCCAAAAAAAGAAGATTGCCTTTTTCTTATATTGTTGATTAAGGTCCGTTTCGCATTTAACTCTTTTAACACCTCTATATTAGTTTTTCTGGCAGTCCATGGTATTCTCAGCATTATTCTGTAGAACCACATCTCTGTTGCCTCCAATATCCCACTTTCCAGTTTGTTTATTGTCCAAGACTCGCACCCATATGTTAGTATAGGGGTTATATAGCACTGCAGAACTCTCTTTCTCACCTCTAATGACAAGGTCATATTACACAGTATATTTTCATTTTTCTGAATGTTGTTTTTGCCTGTCCTATTCTGCATCTTATTTCTGTTGAACTTCTTCCATCTGCTGTAATAATTGTACCTAGATATTTTAATTGGTGGACCTGTTTTAATACTATATCATTCACTATGATCTTGCAAGGTGTGTTATTTTCTTTCTTTGAAATAACCATTACTTCTGTTTTCTTGATATTTAGGAAGAGGCCTTTCTCTTTGCTTTCTGTGACTACTACTTTAATTAAGTTTTGAAGGTCTTCCTCAATTTTTGCAATCAGAACAGTGTCATCCGCATATCTCAAATTATTTATGTTATGTCATCCCACTGATATTCCTGGGATATCTACTATTGCACGCAATGGTTTCACTGTATAGAGAGAACAGGCCTGGTGAAAGCACGCATCCCTGTCTGACTCCTTGTTTTATTTGTTGAAAAGGGCCAAATTGATTTCCTACTCTTATTGCTGTTGTTTGTTGCCAGTACATGTTCTTGATTATTCTTAAATCCTTGCTGTCAATGTTCAGATTCTCTAGCATGTGTATAATTTCGCTATGTTTAACTTTGTCAAAAGCTTTCGTATAGTCTATAAAACAGAGGTACAGATCTGTTTTCACCTCTATAGACCTCTCTATTAGTGTTCTCAATATATAAATCGCATTGTTGGTGCCTTTGCCTTCTACAAATCCACATTGTTCTGGACTTATTTCTGGTTGTATTTTGTTTCTCACTCTCTTCATGATGATTCTGAGAAGTATTTTGGTTATTTGGCTCATGAGGCTGATTGTACGGTGTTCTTCTCATTCGGTGGTCCCTGGTTTCTTAGGTAATGCTATGAATATGGATCTCATTAAGTCATCGGGTATGTTTCCGCTGTTATATATGTCATTCAGCAATTTTGTGATTATTTCAACTCCAAAGTCATCTAAAGATGCTAATTCTTCTAATGTGATATTGTCTGGACCTGGGGCTTTGCCATATTTCATGTGTCTTAGTGCCTCCCTTACTTCTGCTGTGAGTATTGATGGACCCTCGCCGTTATCTTGTATGTTTATTTCTGGTCTATTGTCCTCATAAAGTTCTTTGATATATTCTGACCATCTCTGTACTATGTGATCTATTCCCATTAATACCTGCCCTGTCTTAGATTTTAGACACCCTGTAACTGTTTGCATTCTCTTTCCTGTTATCATCTCAATTTTCTTATATAGTAATGTTGTATCTTGGTTGTAATGCAATTCTATTTCTCCGCATTTCTTGTACAGCCAGCTTTCTTTTGTTATTTTGCATTTTTCTCGTATCTCCTTATTTATTTTCTGATATTCCACTATCTTGTGTTTATTTTTCCTTCTGGTGCTCATCAATTCTAATATTTCTTCTGTCATCCATTTTTGATTTGATGTATTTTTTACTTTTGGTATTATCTCTTTAGATGTTTGGTTTATCGACTGTTTTAGCATGTTCCATTGATCTTCAATACTCTGAATCTTTGCAATGGCATTTGTATCTATTTTGTACAATTATGTTGTATCTTTCTTTAATGTCAGCATCTGATTTCAATAAAACTAAATCTAATTTCATATTCCTTGGTGCTCTCTTGATCTTCTTTAATCTTATACAAAATTTCTCTACCAGTAGTATATAATCACTGTTGCAGTCAGCACCTGGCCTTGTTTTCATAGATCTAATGCTGTTGCCATGTCTTTTAGAGACTAAAATGTAATCAATTTGGTTCCGAGTATTATCACCTGAGCTAATCCATGTACACAACCTTCTTGGATGTTGCTTGAACCATGTATTCCCTATTATTAAATTATGTGCCTGCGCCCACTCTATCAATATATCACCTCTTTCATTCTTAGGAACTACCTCTAAGTAGTCTAACTAAGTCGGATTCTACCTCTCCAAACATATAAAATCATCTTTATTGGGATATTACCCAATAAACGAGCGTATAATCACCATCAGAATAAAGGGAGCAACAAGAAACATCTCTATTACACAGATATATGCCCCAACATATGCGGCAGACGAAACAGAAATATATGATTTTTATTAGCAACTACAATTCGCGCTTGAAAAAATAAACAAGCACGACAAAAAAATAGTTTTGGGCGACTTTAACGCAAAAGTAGGTCAGGTCAGAGATCAACATGACCAGTGTCAAGGTACACACGGCCTATGCATTAGGAACAATAGTGGAGAGCGTCTGATAGCCTTTTGTGCAGAGCACAGCCTAGCTGTAATGAATACATTTTTCAGACAACACCCTAGAAGACTATACACCTGGACGTCGCCGGACGGAAAGACCAGAAACCAAATAGATTACATGTTAATAGATCAAAGATGGAAAACACAAATTTTTCAATGCAAGACACTACCAGGCGCAGACAGCGACACTGATCATGAGTTACTCATCGCAAAGTTCAAGGAAAAGATAAAAAATACAATCAAATTTCAGTGATTACCAGATACGATATGACGTCAATACCGAAAGAATACAACATCGAAATTCAAAACAAATTCGAAAAATTACTAGAAATACAAGAAGAATACTTTCCAAATGAACTTGAAAACAAAATAAGTGACATTTTCAATGACTGTGCAAAAAACATGCTACTAAAAAATAGCAGGAAGAAGAAGGAGTATATATCAGAAGAAACTATGAGCATGATACAAGAAAGAAGACACATCAAAAATAGTTGTAAAAACAGAACAAATTATAGAATCCTGTCAAGAGATATACAAAGAAGAATTAGACAAGACAAGCAAAATTACATAACCAAAATATGCCTGGAAATAGAAGGGCAGAAAAGCCAAGGTAATAGTAAAACGATGTTCGAAAATGTACGAAACATAAGAGACAGCAAACCTCAACCATCATTAAAAGTGCTGAAAGATAAACAAGGAAACATACTAACAGAAGGGAAGCATATCTTACATAGATGGAAGGAATACTGCAGGGAGATGTATAATGACCAAAGAAAAACAAAAAACAGAACAATAAACGAATATGAAAAGGAGC
>CM067301.1:24858306-24970638 GCA_034231615.1 Meghimatium bilineatum
CTCTGGCGTAGGCGATCATGGCTCTCCACAGCTCTCTGTCCGCAGTATTACGTATCAAGATCGTTGTTGAGTCTCTGCCGTGCCAGGTTGTCAATCTGTCTAATATTTTCTCACGTTGTCGCCCTCTGTCTTTGTTGCCTTTAATCTTGTCTGTCGTGACTATGTTAGTATGTTCTGCAGTGCTATATAACCCTTATACTAACATATGGGTGCGAGTCTTGGACAATAAACAAACTGGAAAGTGGGAAATTAGAGGCAAGAGAGATGTGGTTCTACTGAAGAATGCTGAGAATACCATGGACTGCAAGAAAAACTAATGTAGAGGTGTTGAAAGAGTCAAATACGAAACGGACCTTAATCAACAATATACGAAAAAGACAATCTTCTTTTTTTTGACCACTTCATGAGAGAGGCAGGTTTAGAGAACATAGTCACAACAGGCAAGATTGAAGGCAACAGAGACAGAGGGCGACAACGTGAGAAAATATTAGAGTTTGACAACCTGGCACGGCAAGGAAACATCAACGACTTTTATACATAATACTGTGGACATAGAGCTGTGGAGAGCCATAACCGCCTACGCCAGACGGCATGGCACCTGATGATGATGAATATATGCAAGCTCTACGGAAAATTACTTTTGTTATTTTGTTGCGCCCTAGTCATATGTTCTACGTTTGTATCTTTTTTTTTATTCACTAACCACTGTCCGTCTTACAACTTCATATCTATCCTCGTTGATGTTTATACGAGAACCAATGTATTCGAAACTGGTAACTCGTTCTAGTTCTATAGAGCGACGGACAACTGGAATTAAGTATGCCAAGAAATCATGACAACTTATATCTAAATCAGCTGTTAGGTTCTTTGTTTTATTTTCATATCTAGATAACAGTGTGTCGCTATGGTATGTGGCTGTATTAAAGCCATGCGCTCATATGGGATACTTCTCTGTGTGTGATTGTCCATTGTAGTATTGTAGCATTGTCTCACTGCGGACATGGAGAGAAGATTACAGGCTTTCGAGTATAAATGCTACAGAAGAATTCTACGAATTTCCTATAAGGGAACATAAGACCAATGTGTACGTAAGAAATAAAGTAGAGATTTGTGCAGGTGTCCAGGAGCCATTGCTTTCAATAGTGAAACGACGAAAACTAGCATGGTTCGGACATGTATGCAGGCACGATTCCTTGTCAAAAACAATACTGCAGGGAACTGTCGAGGGTGGAAGAAGCAGAGGAGGACAAATAAAGACATCGAAAGACAACATCAAGGAATGGACAGGGCTAGATATTTCCACACTCATCCGCATCGCTGAGGATAGAATTCACTGGAGGACTCTGTGTGCTGAAGCTTCCAATGTGGTACCCTACGACCCTGAAGGGTTATGGGTTTTATTGATTGATATTGATGGGATACGTGGCCAAATATTGTCTTGAAACAATCAAACGTTTTCAGGATGTGATGTCTGCATACAGGGCGGTGTAATATGTATTCTTCTGAAAACAGTGACATCCCTCTATACCGCATCCTTTTATAACACATTTTCCTATTTAACAAATCTTTTTTTTTAAATCAGCAATAATATTTATTCTTTTTATATGGCGTATACTATGTATAATTCACGAACTGCACAGAATAGCTTTGAACAGACAGAATTTGAGAGATCTGACC
The DNA here is from genome assembly GCA_034231615.1 of Meghimatium bilineatum. Lineage (NCBI taxonomy): Eukaryota > Metazoa > Mollusca > Gastropoda > Stylommatophora > Philomycidae > Meghimatium > Meghimatium bilineatum. Next base: position 24,859,984 of record CM067301.1, read on the forward strand.
TCTGCCCTATGAGCTAACTTCAGCGCAAAAGGAAAATGAATGAATGAAATGAATACTATGTATAGCGACTTTCTGTTATCGCATAATTACGTCCTCGATTCGAATCGCGTTGTTATAACGGAATGTCGTCGGTTGGGATCAAGTTTTTAAAACTACATATTTCACAATGAAATATTCTCAAAGTAGGATTCTTCTTCTCAAATCATTGCAAATCGATCGAAAGTGGAAATCTTTTAGGCATGAAAGAAAACTAAATAATCCACCCTCCTGCCTGATTGCACACAAGATAAAAGAGCATCATAATTCCTGGGAATAGAAAAGAACATACTCTTATATGTTGATGCTGAGGAGAATAACTTCAGGAGAAATGCACTTGACTAAGAAAGGCACTGAGCTGCCAAGAGTACTACTCATCAGAATCAATTGAATATCAACAGTAACAGAAGCAACAATGAAGATGAAGACAACAACAATAACGACGACAAAACCAAAGTCAATAACAACGGCAGGCCCAAGAAAAGGCACAAAGACAAAATAACAACAATAGCAACAGTAACAAAATCGCTAAGATCAATAGCAATACATCCGCAACGATAATAGCAACGCAATAACAACATGATCAATAACAACAATAACAGCGACAGTAACAACAATAATAAAACACCCAACAATATGATATGTTATCATTAATGAATTCGTTACTCATTCACACTTTCTAGTTGCGTGCCAGTGGCTGTAAATCCAGAATACCACATAATTCTGTAATCTGTGTTTCTGAAAGCTTGACACCGATCCCTGCCTTGAAACTTTACGATATGTTCAATATTACCCTTTCAATCAAATGGAAGTTGATTGTTGGAAGTGTCAAGTTTCATGGCTCTTGATTTCTAAAGCGTGCCACAGTAGCTAGACTACTCCCATCTTGGCTTTACTATAACTAAAACTAACACGAAAATGTATCTAATTTCTTCCTTTAAAGCAATTGATTCTAAAATTGTTAGTAATCATCTTTTTATAACAGTGATTCATAGCATTTCTTTTACCATGGCTCTATTTCAGGAAAACATTTCTACCTTGTCGCTTCCACCCCCCCCCAAACTCTTCAGAAACAAAAAATTGAAAGCCTAATAGGCTTGTCAACTTTGTCTTAGATTTATTAAAGTCGCCAATAAACGCCAATACGCTCGGCGTCTCCTTTCATCTACGTAAATATCGTCACAAATTCATATTTTATTTCCTATAAGCATAACAACAAGATAATAGAAGGTGTACTCTTTATTTGATTATCCGACAATGCGGAACACACTAACTATCTATACCCCCCTGAAAGCTTGAAGCCGAGACTGTGGCATCCACATTAAAATATCTTTTCGCATTGGAAGTTTGAAGCCAAGTAATACTTCAAATTGGAAAGACTTCAAATCAAACGATATATTAAGCGAGGAGAGAAAACAAGAATATGTGACGAACATCATCAGAAAACGTCGCTGGACATACATCGGCCAGATGCTTAGAGTGAAGGAAGACAGAATTCCAGGACAAGTCTTCATGTGGACACCGGAAGAAAAAGAAAACAGGGAAGACCAAAAACAGCGCTCAGAAAAACATTTATTGAATGAATTAAAATCAACAAGCATAAATGCACAAGACCAGCAATCCTTGGCAACCGACCGACAGGAATGGAGAATTATGACATCCGCCCTATGTGGCAAACTTGGCAAAAGAGGAACTGACTGAGTACTTCAAACTGTAGTCGTAAGTACATTTGTACGTCCTTGTAGTAGGAATATAACTATTCTGTGTTTATGTTTCTGAGGAAAATGCATGTCGTTGGTCAAATACGGAAAACAAGTTTCCTTGAGTTCCAAGGCGATTCGGTGCCGCTAAAATAGACCTGGTTCAAATCCCTCAGCTGCAAGAATTATTTTCATTTATCCTAATCCTCCCTACTTGAGTTTATTTGAATCCACGGGCCTTTTACGTAAAACATCCCAACTATTTAACAGTGATGTCACGTCATTATCTGGTGAAGCACAAGTTATCTTAGCTGGTCATTTTCTGGGAAAACTCGTTGATTTTTTTAATCCAAGTGACTAACGTAGAACCACTGGATTCAGACCAATCATAGGCTTAGACATAATTTATGATGAAGCGTTTTCTGAGAAATGAAACACAAACTATATCTGTTACATCTGTGCATAAGACATAAGTGAATATGTGAGTGTCCATTTTCTTGTGGATATCCATTCGTTGCTTAGTAGTTCATCAATATTTGACAAGTTCTTGTGGATATTCATTCGTTGCTGAGTAGTTAATCAATATTTGACAAGTTCTTGTGGATATCCATTCGTTGCTGAATAGTTCATCAATATTTGACAAGTTCTTGTGGATATCCATTCGTTGCTGAGTAGTTCATCAATATTTGACAAGTTCTTATGGATATTCATTCGTTGCTGAGTAGTTCATCAATATTTCACAAGTTCTTGTGGATATCCATTCGTTGCTGCGTAGTTCATCAATATGTGACACGTTCTTGTGGATATTCATTCGTTGCTGAGTAGTTCATCAATATTTAACAAGTTCTTGTGGGTATCAATTCGTTGCTGAGTAGTTTATCAATATTTAACAAGTTCTTGTGGATATACATTCGTTGCTGAGTAGTTCAATATCATTCTAAAATGTACATGTCTTCTGATGTTCCCAGGAGCTGACCATAAATTGCGTCATCATTTTTTGGTCAGTTTGTACCGTCTCCCGGGTTGTCACGAACTGTCAAAAATTTAAGAACACTCCCACCTACTTAATTATATCCAAAGAGTGTATCAGTCCATCTATGCTAAATATTTTTTTGTTTACCAGAAAAAGTGTGAACAAACTGCAAGATCTATTTCACATTTTTAGACAAATATTTCAAATTCGAACAATAGAATTGTTATATTCTTGACGTCAACTTTTGTCAATATTTCCTACCTCCTCCTCTCTGTTTTCCAACAAAATCAAACTTTTTTAAAGACCAATTTTTCCTGTACATGTTGACATTATTTATGAGATAAGGGACCCTTAGTCTTCATATAGTAAATTAGTGACAGTTAAGAATGTCTGTAAAATATTTTCTCTACACAATTTCAGAAATTCTATTCTGATGTATACTAAGTGAAAAATAGTCCCAAAAGGCGTAGACAATTGAGTTCATTGTACTCGTGTTTTCATATATTCACTCCGTCCCTTTCAACGAAGTGGCACGCCATCTGCTAAAGGTCCCATTCACAGTATATACAGTATATAACTGCAGTTTCTAGCGCACAATGTGTCCATATCGAATGTCGCATTTTTCAGAGACAGACCATTTGGATTTGTTTATAGAAAGATATAAATGTTTAAGATATGTCTTAGCTTCACTTGTGTTACTCGGATTTTTTCATATACTGTATTCCATCAAATAAAATAGCGCTCTTTATCATTTTATCAGCTAATAAAATGAACTCAGGAAGTAAATCAGCTAATTTAATGAACTCATGAAGTAAATCAGCTAATTTACTGAACTCAGGAAGTAAATCAGCTAATTTAATGAACTCAAGAAGTAAATCAGCTAATTTAATGAAGTCAAGAAGTACATCAGCTAATAAAATGAACTCAGGAAGTAAATCAGCGAACTTAATGAACTCAAGAAGTAAATCAGCTAATGAAATGAACTCAGGAAGTAAATCAGCTAATTTAATGAACTCAAGAAGTAAATCAGCTAATTTAATGAACTCATGAAGTAAATTCGCTAATAAAATGAACTCAGGAAGTAAATCAGCTAATTTAATGAACTCAGGAAGTAAATCAGCTAATTTAATGAACTCAGGAAGTAAATCAGTTAATTTAATGAACTCAGGAAGTAAATCAGCTAATTTAATGAACTCATGAAGTAAATCAGCTAATTTAATGAACCCAGGAAGTAAATCAGCTAATTTAATGAACTTAGGAAGTAAATCAGCTAATTTAATGAAGCCAGGAAGTAAATCAGCAAATTTAATGAACTCAGGAAGTAAATCAGCTAATTTAATGAACCCAGGAAGTAAATCAGCTAATTTAATGAACCCAGGAAGTAAATCAGCTAATTTAATGAACTCAGGAAGTAAATCAGCTAATTTAATGAACCCAGGAAGTAAATCAGCAAATTTAATGAACTCAGGAAGTAAATCAGCTAATTTAATGAACCCAGGAAGTAAATCAGCTAATTTAATGAACTCAGGAAGTAAATCAGCTAATTTAATGAATTCAGGAAGTGAATAAGCTATTCTAAAATATCCCTATTGGTATATCCAATTCAGGACGCGGCTATATCAAACAAGCATTATTTGGTTGTAGTGATGTTCTAGGTAATATACATACTTTAAGTAGTTTTCCAGTGCTTTCTGAAAGGTGCGGATGCATAATTGCCTGAGGCAGGGAAGGAACTCGGTACCTGGCCGTTACATACGGGCCCTGTATTACTCCGCCAAAGAGCAGGACATCGATAAATTCATAAGAAATATTATGCTTATAAATGTTATACTAATTATACAGTGGTGTTTCCCAGATACAGACAACAAAAATATAATTAGAAGTCGGAAATAAATTAGTTATATCCGTAGGAGGGGTATATGAACTGTAAAATGTATGTGATTAATGATAATGGTGAAATCAAAACACCATCTGGAGAAATCACCTCTCGCACAGACGTTTGTCCGATGTAGAGCTATATATTCCCTGAAAAAATTGTCTGTAGTGTGTGTAGTGGTAAAGCCATCTGTCTTACATTCATGATAGTTCTGCTTCCTAATCATCATCATCATCAGGTGACATGCCGGCTGACATAGGCGGTCATTTCTCTCCACAGCTCTCTGTCCACAGTATTATGTATCGAGGTCGTTGTTGTTTCCTTCCCGTGCCAGGTTGTTTGTCAAACTGTCTAATATTTTCTCACGTTGTCGCCCTCTCTCTCTTTTGCCTTCAATTTTGCCTGTCGCGACTATGTTCGCTAAACCTGCCTGTCTCATGAAGTGGCCAAAAAAAGAAGATTGCCTTTTTCTTATATTGTTGATTAAGGTAGTCCATGACAGTCCATTGTATTCTCAGCATTCTTCTGTAGAACCACATCTCTGTTGCCTCTAATAGGAAGCAAATTCTATTGACAAGAACATGTTTTTGCAATATTCAAGAATTTCGGAGAATCACTGGATATATGGAGCGCCTTGAGAAACACAAATCTCGGACTATATTATGTTTTTTTTTAAAATAAGGAGTGATGAATACATCAGATTACGCCGAAGACGAATGTGTCGGGCCATTGGCGCAAATAAAACGGGAACACAACGCATTTCCATTTTCTGGACTACATCCTGCTGGAAATCTAGCAGGGCCATGATCCTGCTAGATCCAGTGAGAGTTTGAGGATGAACGCAGAAGAAGAAGAATACATCAGATGTAACCGAAGTAAACTGAAGTCAGTCTGTATGACTAATATTCTCTGTTGTGGTTCTCCGAGTCACAGCATCAATTATTTGGTAAAATTCTCTGATATATTTGCAATAATATGATCTATGTTGTCGGGGTAGCAGAGTTGAGCCATGAGTGTCTGCAATAAAGACCTTTCAATAGAATTAATTAGGACCCCCTCTTTATATCTGTTAATAATTGTTGGACTTTAATTTGGTGACTATTTGCACACTTGTAATATCATGCCAAAAATAGATAGCAAAGGCGACTCCAAGTATATAAATATTGAGCAATCCAACGCAAAACAATAATGAAAAATGTAACGAAGGGGTCATAATTAATTCTGTTTAAAGATCTTGTATACTGCCGCAGATGTAGTTGAGCTTGGCTCGCAAACCTAACATGCCGAACTAGGTGGTTCGAACACCGACCATCCACTGTTCGTTTGGATGTATTAGTCGAGCCTCAAAATTCAATAATAGGTGAAATAGCAATGACCTATAAAGTACGTGTTGTAATTATTATTATTGACTAAGATTTATAACCAGTCAGTGTCGCATGGCTGCCGCGCTGTAGACAAGTGTGCACAAATCCTTCTAAACACATCTATCCATATCCATGGTTTGAAAAATGTGGAATATCTTGCGTTGTTTGAAAACGTTGAATAACTTTCAGGGTTTGAAAAAAATTGAATGGTCTGCGTGGTTGAAAAAGTTGAAAGACTTGCAAGGTTTTAAAAAGGTGGAATAACGCGCACGGCTTGAGAAAAAGTGAAATAAGTTGTATGGTTTTAAAAAGGTGGAATAACTTGTACGGCTTGAGAAAAAGTGAAATAAGTTGTATGGTTGAAAAAGGTGGAATAGTTTTAATGATTATAACAAAATGGAATAACTTGAATGGTTTGAAAATACGTACCTAATCATAAGTCATTCCTGTTTTTACTTTAATAATGATAATAATAAAATGAAGGCAATCAACTGGCAATCACCTGGAACTGTGAGAACCATTTTGAAGAAGGTGGAAATTGTTTGAAAGTGAGTAAATGATTGACATCATTGTGGTCGTGTTACTCCACATGTAATCATTCGCTTTCAATTTAGTGGCACCCAGCTTGCCGATAGTACCGCCAACAGCACGTACTACCACTCAGTTAGTTAAAGCGATAATACAAAGGGATATTCGAAATAAGGTAATATGTAAACACGGCAATGCGAGATGGATTCAACCCACAACATTACTCGGTGTTGTCTCAGACTGGAAAACCTACTGAAGGTTTACTTTTCAGTACTTCTGCCCTGTTTTGTATATTCATTGGAGTCCGCTGGGAGGGTCGAGTACGACACACAAAAATCCTTCAAAAGTCCCGTATGCAAAGTGTCCAAGCCATGCTGACTAGGTCCCAACTCTGCTGGACTGGCCACATTGTGCGTATGTTAGACAAGCGCCTTCCAAAGAGATTATCCTATGTTGAGCTATTCGATGGTAAACGTTCAAGGGGAGGCAGAAAAAGGGCTTCAAAGATCACATAAAAAGCTATTTCAAGCAGTGCAGCATGATCCTAGCTCCTGGAAGACTACAGCACTTGATCGCTCAGTTTGGCAACATTAAATTTGAAAAAGAAAAAAAACACTGCCAGCAATTTACAAGCGACGGAAGCGAAAGGACAAATCCGAAAACTCTCCTACCCCGAACCCTCTGCAAGCTTACATGCACTGTAATATATCTTTCCTGGCACGAATCTGTTATCTACGAACTCACAAACCCAATTAGGCAATCAGAAGTGATTTTCATTTTAATTCTTCATCACATTTATTGTTTTTCATGCCATGCTCATCTTCGCTTGCGAAGGAGGGACAACATCGTCATACAGCTGAATCATGTCCTGCATATGCTAGGCATGCACAATAGATTGAGTCATTTTATCTTTTATGACTGAGAAATTTCGGCGCAATGACTGGATCAACATCCCTGACACTAAGATTATCGATAAGTCTATGGTGGAAAATATGTATGTCTTATTGATCATGTCTCATTTTCGTTGGGTCGACCACGCCGTCATCATACCGGATGAGAAATGTCCTAATAGACTGTTCTTTGTTGTGAGCTATGAATAGGTAAATGTTCACAAGGAGTAAGAAATTAGTTGAAGGTCAACTTCAAGATATCTATCAAGAACTTCAAACAAATATTTGAAGGACAAATTCAAGACATGTTCAAGGCAACTTCTAGACATCTTTAAATTACAACGTAATATATTTTCAAGAACAACTAAAGGACATTTTTCAACCATATATTTTACAGTTCACACTACAATCGGCTTGTCAGAGAATGCATTTGGAAGTATTTTAATTTTAGTAATTAAAACTGTAAATCCAGTAAATACAGGAGTGAAGCAAGGATGTATCATGTCACCGATGTTATTTAGTATTGCAATGGGTTGGTCATGCGAAATTGCACAGCTTATAAAGAACGTGGTATCGAAGGAAAATCAAAACATCTAAATCAAAATTATGTGACCTTACCAACAAACCAACGGACATGAAACTAAACGACAACACTCTTGAAAAAGTCAACAACTTCACATACCTTGGCATCAAACTAGTAACAACAATGGATACTGAAAGACGTCCCTGCCAAGCTTTGATGTGGTCACCAATGGGCAAGAGAAAACGAGGAAGACTAAAAGAAACTTTACGCAGAACTATTACAAGACAATATTTCACCATCGATATCAGAAACAATGAAGATCTAAAGCAAATTGTAATGAAATGAGAGACATGGAAATCTATGACATCCGCCCTATGTCTTTGTCCCAGTGGCGTAGCGAGGGCTGGGCGAAGGTGCGGACCGCCCTGGGCGCCATCATCGGGAGGGCGGCAAATTTATTTTCGTCAAGTCTTTCACTATCATTGACATATTTTTGAATGTCACAAGGGCGAAAAATTATCACTCCGACCCAGTCACCATTGCCCAACGCTACAAAAAATAGAATGATTTGAATGCTTTGGCCCTAGAAGAATAACTAACTAATGAAAAACGCCGCCACCGTGGTAGCAGAAAAAAGTGCATCAGGCGCATAAACTTATCGATGTCGAATTATATCAGGGTTCCACAGCCATTCATCTATAATACAATGGTGATACGATTTCGTACATTAGTAGTGTCCAAAAATTACACAGTAACATGGAATCACATTATCCTATAATCCTACAAGACTTGCTGCATTGAAGGTCGCTTTATTTTACAATTTGTCACGAAGTTTAAAAGTAGTTTACAAAATGTATCCAAGAAAGGTAATAAATCGTTTATTTACGTGTGATTTCTAGTTACTTCGGATGTAATGTGACACCACGTTCTAACTAATCGAAAAATCGCTACAATAAAAAAAAAAAATATGGACTGGATAATTGACGGAAGGGTCAGGATATTGTTCAACTTAACAGCGTGTTTATTAACTTAAAACAGATTGATACAACAAGTTTGCAATTTAAATGTACACACAAAACATATATTACTTACGCTAGGTGTTCTCGTGGAAACTACTCAGACCAACAGTTGTGTAACAGCTTTTTTTTCAATCAGTAGTGAGCAGTGTTACTTAGAGAATTTTATCTGAAATTCTTAACCTCGAGCAGACTTTACACTACCATATATAGTTTCTTGTAAAGTTGTCGAAGTTAAATTTCTGTTACAAATAAATGTTATCTGAATTTGACGACTTCTAAGGCTGTCTACTGTCTTTCTCTAATGTTACTCAACCACAATCTTTGGTTAGTTTTCTTGTAGAGAGTGTTCTAGTTTTATAACAGCCTATGAACTTGCTGCGCGGGAGGAAAGGACCAACCAATAAAAATAACAGTACTCTCACATAAGCTACTGTGGTCATTTGTTCACTGCTATATATGAGGATCCAGGTATATGGATTTTACCTCACTAAGTAATTGCCTGTTACGTTAAGAAGTAGCTATTAACCCTTTCGTTAGGCTGACTCTATAACCTTTTTATTTCTTCGTACTCCCAAAATGATCAATATATCTTCTTCTTCTCCTGCGTTCGTTCTCAAACTCCTGCAGATTAGCAGGATGTAGTCTGGAGAACGGAATGCGTTATGTCATGGTTTACAGCATTGCTGCGATATCTGCGCCTTTCGGAATGACACATCCTACTTCAGCATGGCTTTGGATCTCTGACCCTATATGGGATGGGACAGCCAACTCCATCCCATAACCTCCTTAGTCGCCTTTTACGACATGCGTGGAAGGTAAACAGTGTTGCTATTCTTTGATCCCCTTTCGGGCCTCGACAACGCACGGGCGTGATCAATATATGAACATGTGCATAAAGTTATTTTACGTGTATTGTCTATTGCCTTTCGTCAGGTGAATGATGGATATTAGTATCCACACCTGCCGTTAAGTGTAAGGGTGGGAGAGTGAGTTATCGTTCCAACGCCAGATATGTGTCCTTGGTTGTGTTAATGTTCGTTTACGGTTATCTATTTGTTTTCTATGTTTTCTATGTTTTCTATGTTTTCTATCCACCGTTTTTGTGATATAACTTTTTCTTTATGTCCATGTATCCTTTGTTATATGCTCTTTTTGTATGAGATTCTCATAAGGTGATCGAACAATTTTATTTGTCTTTTTATGTGTTCTAATCTACTCTTTTCCTAATTTCTTCATTTCTTATTTTGTCTAGTAATTGCACCGTTTCTCAGACACTTTATTTCATATGAAACGATTTTCCGTTGCTGCCTGACTGTTACAGACAACGATTGGCACTGATTGCAGAGATACATATATGGGTATATCTGTAATTCTATCTCCTAAATAAATTTAACTGTTGTATGTAGCTCATACAGGTGCAAATAGAGAGTTGAATCATACAGGTGTCAAAAGAGAGTTTATTCATATAGGTGTCAATAGAGAGTTGATTTATACAGGTGTCAAAAGAGAGTGTATTCATACAGGTGTAAATAGAGTGTTGATTCATACAGGTGTCAATAGAAAGTTCATTAATACAGGTGTCAATAGAGTGTTTCATACAGGTGTTAATAGAGAGTTGTTTCATATAGATATCAATACAGATTTGATTATAGTGTTGTTTCCATGGCTGAGTATACTGTGTTCAACATCCCATACTCAGACAATTCTTGAAGCAATCGTTCATCAAACTGTGGCGCCTGTCCACATGCATACATGGCTGTGGTGCCAATCATGCGACGGTGGAGTAAGTTGTGTATAGTTGTGAGGAGTAAATTTGGAATTTGTAACTTCTTCTTGTCCGTTCATATTTTGATATTTTAGAAATTGATTATCTGTGTTTAGAACAGCACATAATGTTTGCTAACAAAAGTATAATTTCTATATATTATTGAGTATATATTCAAGTATTCAAGTTTTTAAATATTAAAGAAAATACAATCCGGGTAAAAAATAGGTGATCAGTCGCCATCGGCACCTGGGAAGCATGCATGCTTAAAATTTCTGTTGCGGGTTGGTTTTTCATGTGTCTTATTTTTTTCTCATGCGCCTTATCGATTCCCAGTAATTTTGTTTTTTTTCAAGCGTCTTATCCATCCACTATATTCTTTTTTTTTCATGCGTCTTATCCATCCTCTAAATTGTTTTTTCATGCGTCGTTTCCAGCCTTATAATGTTTTTTCCATGCGTCTTATCCATCCCCTATATTGTTTTTTTTTTATGCGTCTTATCCATCCCCTATATTGTTTTTATAATGTGTCTTATCTTTCCTCTATTGTTTTTTCATGCGTGATATCTACCCCTATATTGTTTTTTTCATGCTGTTCCCACGCTGAATGTAAATTTTTACTTTTCCAATAGTTAGAATTTTTTCCATCTCGTTAAATTTCTTCAATATGAGATCATATAAAGCTATCAAGATGCCAATTTTGTGCATGTCCATAGTGCCAACTACAGGTGCTTGTGTAACAAAAATGTTAGCGCGTTCAATTTGCCGTACCTTCAGAGTGACATCAACAGTGTAGGCTTATTAATAGAATCTCCAGAAAAAACAGAACTATCTATATATGCTGTCATTCGTGTTGTAGTAATTCTGTGTGGATTACCCGGAACATGAAATGAAGGTCTGACACAATATCTGAGAGTCTGACACAAACTGAGAGTTTGAAACACAAACTGAGAGTTTGACACAATAACTGAGAGTCTGACATAGTAACGAAGAGATTGACACAATAACGGAAAGTTTAACACACAAACAGAGATTGACACAATAAGTGAGAGTTTGACACAGTAACGGAAAGTTTAACACACAAACCGAGAGTTTGACACAATAACTGAGAGTCTGACACAATAACGGAAAGTTTGACACACAAACTGAGAGTTTGACACAATAACTGAGAGTCTGACACAATAACGGAAAGTTTGACACACAAACTGAGAGTTTGACACAATAACTGAGAGTCTGACACAGTAACGAAGAGCTTGACACAACAACGGAAAGTTTGACACAGAAAAAGAGTTTGACACAAAAACTGAGATTCTGATACAGTAACGGAGACTTTGACACAATAACGAAAAGTCTAAAACAATAACTGAAAGTCTGACACAGTAACTGCTCTGTTCCAAAATGAACAGAGGTAGTTGCAATGATTGCCTAACAACTACCAACACTATGGGAACAGAGGTAGTTGCAATGATTGCAATAATAACTGAGAGAATAACTGGGAGTCGACGCAATCAGCCCTGTTCAAACATGAACTGAGAGCCTGACACAATACCATCCATGTTATCTTTAGTTTCGTTTTCAACATCTAAAATATGGATACAATCATTGCAACTACCTCTGTTCCCATATTGTTGGTAGTTGTTAGGCAATCATTGCAACTACCTCTGTTCCCATAGTGTTGGTAGTTGATAGGCAATCATTGCAACTACCTCTGTTCCCATATTGTATGTAGTTGTTAGGCAATCATTGCATCCACCTCTTTTCCCATATTGTAGGTAGTTGTTAGGCAATCATTGCAACTACCTCTGTTCCCATAGTGTTGGTAGTTGATAGGCAATCATTGCAACTACCTCTGTTCCCATATTGTATGTAGTTGTTAGGCAATCATTGCATCCACCTCTTTTCCCATATTGTAGGTAGTTGTTAGGCAATCATTGCAACTACCTCTGTTCCCATAGTGTTGGTAGTTGATAGGCAATCATTGCAACTACCTCTGTTCCCATATTGTAGGTAGTTGTTAGGCAATCATTGCAACTACCTCTGTTCCCATATTGTATTTAGTTGTTAGGCAATCATTGCATCTACCTCTGTTCCCATATTGTAGTTAGTTGTTAGACAATCATTGCATCTACTTTTGTTCCCATATTGTAGATAGTTGTTAGGCAAGCATTTCATCTACCTCTGTTCCCATATTGTAGGTAGTTGTTAGGCAATCATTGCAACTACCCCAATTCCTATACTGGAGGTTGTTGACATGTAAATGTATACTATTTGTAGTAAGCACCAACTTATTTTAATTACTATATTAAATGACAATCTGTGATTTATATCTGTTAGAAATATATGTGTTACCAGTGCCAAACCTGGTCTCTGTCATCTTCACTTTACAGAAAGATAGCGACATGTGAGATGAAATGCTTGAGAAAGGTTGGAAGGGTCACCAGGCTCGATAGATTACGAAATGAAGACACCAGGGAAAGAATAGGTATAATACCTTGCACAGAATACATAGAAAGGCAGCAGATCAAGTGGTTTGGCCACATTATTAGAATGCATCACGGTAGATTTCCAGTGCAGGCATATAACCAAATGAGATCCGGGTACAAAGAGATAAGCAAAGATGACTGTATCTTTGTCACCGGAAGATTATATCTACTTACTAAGAACATATATATAAACCTGTAATCCGCCAGGGTAGTAGGGGTACCACATTTTATGCTTCAGCAAACATAGTGCTCAAATTATTTCTATTTTTAACGATGCGGGTGAGTGAGGAAAAATCATGCCCTGTCCATTTCTTCATGTTGCCTGTACATGTCTTTATTTGCCTTCCTCTGATTCTCCTATCTTTCGATGGCTGCCCGATGTATTGTTTTTGACAAGAAATCAGGTCTGCATACATAACTAGCATCATGCTAGTTGTCGTCATTTCACTCTTGAAAAAATTGATTCTTGTAGCATCTGCATACATACCTATTTTATTTCTCACTTTATTTCTTAATAATAGTAGAGTATAATACAGAAAAGTAATAAAATAATAGATAACATTGTGTTATTTCTTGGTACCATACTTCTGTTGTTTACCGTTGCTTTAAGGAGTAACATTATTGCATGACTTAGAAATATGGCTAATGAACAAACAGCAAGAAGACAGAATAGATGCACCTGTGGTATAAAGAAGAATCGTGAAAAGAGCTCTCACATAAACAAGTAACTTTCGGTATTTTAGTCATATTAAGAAACATAACAAATATTTAAAAATAATAATAAATGGAATGTAAGCTAGAACAGGAAAGAGCGCGTAGATATGGTTCGTATAAATTTGCCGTTTTTATTTCTCTGATTAAGAACCGCTTTTAATGCGGGGGTGAAAGATCGAGAACTTGTTTAGTTCATAATATAATAACATTCTTAGGATTTCTGTGCTTATCATCTACTTTTATTGTCAAACATCTGCAGATTAACTTGATCAAGTCTGGAGAACTGAATCCGTTATGCTATTGTTTACAGATTGACTGTACTATTTGAACATTTACGTCAGATATATCCGACTCCAGTATGTCTTGTTGGTGATTTGACCTGCTGTGAAATGGCACAATTCACTCAATGTTCTTAGTCAACTGATGTTTTCCTTGTGTCTTTCAACATCTCACAGTGTTGCAAAAGTCAGGGTTGTGGAGAAGTACCTGTTTATAAATTGGCCACTTCAGTATATTCAAACAGGCAACTGTGCATTTGTACCGTAGAAAGCAATGGTAATCTAATGAATATAAAATATTACCTAGAAAATCAAATAAAATATGCTTTGCCGATAGTTACCTTCTGAATAGGGTATTAGTCACCGAAGAAGGATGTGTCGGACAATTGACGCAAATAAAACGGCGACACAACGCATTTCCATTTTCTGGACAACATCCTGCTTGAAATATCATGCAGGATCATGGTCCTGCTACAAGAGATATGCAGTGGGAGTTTGAGAATGAACGATGAAGAAGAAGAAAATATTGTATTCTACGAACGTATCTCATAATATGTACAGATGCTATTATAAAGACTAGAAGTTCTTTGTAACAAGATGACATAAATCTTGCTTCCTATTTTAGAATGAGAATACATGCGAAACAACCAGAGTGGACATGCGTCCATTATTGAATGGATGTGGGTCATCTCGTTGGTTAAACAAAAAGTATCTCTTTTAGTGAAGTACCATCTTATCAACAACGTAGGTTATATCACAGCGTATAACCATAAAAATAGGGCTGGTGGCGTTTCTGGTAGTCTATTTTCCACAACCTCCGGGGATTCGATACATCACCCACTAATCTTGACTAATGTGTTTCACTTTTGACGAGGTACGTCTCTTTCAACGGCGGACTTCAGTCCAATTTGGTTATATCCGAAAAATTGAGCTGGAGCTCAATAAGGAATAAGGAACTGGGAGGTAAGGTCATCTTTTCACAACGACTATCATTAAGTAGATAGCCTATAACCTAATGTATCATCACCTAACAGCCACTGTCCAGACGCATCACGATTCTTTACACAAGGTTGGTAACCAATTGAAAAATGCGTTAAATTGTCTTTTATGTAGTTACATCCCCTTCTTAACATTCCATTTTGGTGAGTTAAATGGTGAGTCGGGACAAAATACTACTTTATTCCGGAGATTGTGGGGTGGTGACCAGACTACGAGAATCGCGACCTCAACTTTCTTGTGATAGCTATAAAGCTCTGATACAACCACATTGGACTATTGTCTTCGGTTTGACGAAACGAACACCCACCATGAGAGGTTTATTTTACTTGATCAACAAAAAATAAAAATAAAATAAATGTGTGTCCCTCTATTTCCAACCATGAAAATTAGTAGAAAAGTAATGTAGAATGTATCTAAGAATAAATAATAATCCACAAAAAGACTTGAACCAGCTCCCCTGAGATAGCAGCTACTCGCCTTGTGTCAATATGTAATCTATCTCCGAGAACCCCGCGTAACTAAAGAAAACATTTGATTTTAGTCAAGAATCTACCAATATATTCCCAAGCTAATATGAATATGGACCGATCGAACCACACACAGTGGGTGCCATCTGAGCGGGACCGGTTCAAAAACCGTTTTCTTCATTATTATTTATTCGTTTATAATAAACCCTCAATGTTTCTACATTATGTTATTCATTTGCAATAGATGTAACATTTTATCATTCGTATTTTCGTTTTATTATGATTTGTTTGAATGTTACTATTTTCCCCATTACCATGTTAGTGGATTTATCGATTTTTGTTCTCCTATTATTATTTTCTTTTACATCATCCCCAGTTCCCAATCATCGTCTTGATAGTTGATGGCTATGTTTTTGTTTGATCTTGTCATAGATATCGCTTAGGTGATGATTTTATTTATAGAGTTCTTTAATAATAATATGTGTCAGCACATTTTCTATTCCAGAATCCAATTTGTAAAGAATTCAGTAATCGTTAATAAGTCTATCTATCTATTCGCTAAACCATTTATTTCTTTCGGCGTCAGGGGTAGAAGAGTTCTCTGGAGATTGCCCTCGAGTGTGCTGAGCTTATTGTGGAATTTGTCGCCTCTTTTATTTCGGTGGTCAATCGTTTTTGAGGTCGGCCTCTAGGACTGCCTTCACTGTAACTGTATAACACAGCTTGCTGTGGTATGCTGTCTGGTAGTAGTCTGCTGATGTGTGCAAATATGTTGGCTCTTAATATACTCCAAGATTGGGACGGTGCCGGTTCTTTATCTAATGTCCTCATGTCTCACTCTGTCTCTTAGCGATATTACTAGGATTATGCGTAAGCACGCCATTACAGCTGTCACTAGTTTACGTTTTTCCTAGTGCTGTCGTTGTCCATGTTATGCTTTGGTAGCACAACGTTGGCCAATAAGTGTGACTACAAAAACACTGTATAACAATATTTCCTAAGTAAAACTCTACAAAGACCACACAAGACGTAATAGGAAAATCAACTTTTAAGAAGGTCGACTTTTAAGCACACTATTAAGACGGAAGGTAGATATGTTCGACCATCTGAAAAGACATGATGGCATGGAAAGAGAATTCTTGGAGGAGGTAATAGAAGGCAGTAGATGCAGAGGTCTACCATTATGTCGTTGGACAAGAGATATTCAGGAATGCATGCACATTAGGAAGGGGGACAGTTTGTCAGAGACCGTGGAGATTTCAGGAAATTCATCAGGAAGACATTGGATAAAGAACCGGCACTAAACCAATCTTGGAATATATTAAGAGAAAACAGAACAAATGGTTTTCACACATCAGCAAACTACCATCAGACAGTATACCATAGCAAGCTATGCTACACAGATACAATGAAGGCAGACCTAGAGGCTGACCAAGGAAATAAAAGAGCCAACATATTCTACAATATACTCAGCACTCACGAGGGCCATCTCCAGAAAACTCTTCTACCACTGACTCTTCTTCTTCTTCTTTCGTTCACTTGAAACATGTCTATATCTGTAATTCTGTCTCCTTAATAAAACTCACTGTCTTTTGTAGTTCATACAGTGTCCCATAGAGTTTTGATTCCAGTGTTGTTTCCTCTGGCCAATATGTCTGCCTCAGCGTTTCATGCTCAGAACACTCTTGAAGTATATGTTTGGCACTCTGTGCTGCCTGTCCACATGTACACATGGCCGTGTTGCCAATTTTGAACTTTGTATACATGTGACTGCGGAGTCGGTTGTGTCCTGTTCTGAGACGTAGAATTATAACTTGTTCTGATCTGTTCATATTGTGATAGTCATCTTGTGTTGGTGTTTGTGGCTTTCTTATTGACTTTATCATCTGTTTTTTCTGATGGTAGGTGATTGGTATATCTGGTTGGTCTTCGGCAGCACCTTCCTTAGCCAGTTGGTCTGCTTTTTCATTTCCTGGTATTCCACAGTGAGAGGGTATCCACTGCATGGTTACCCTATACTGGTAAGACAATTCGCTAAGTAGTTTTTTTAAGTCTGTTAGTTTTCCAGACTGGAGAGCTTGAAGCACTGACCTTGCATCTGTCAGGAATACCACAGGCTGTAGGTCATAGTTGGAGTTCAGCAGTTTTTTAGCTGCCACACTAATTGCCTGGATTTCTGCATCATAATTATTGCAGAATTTTCCTGTCGGAGTTCTGATTGTATCTCTAGGCTTGTGTGGATATTCTATATATACACCTGCACCTCCATTCCTCACAGCATTCTGTGCTGACCCATCTGTGTACACTCTGACCCATATATCTTGTGGATATTCCTCATCCAGGAAACTGAGGGTGATTGTCATTCGCTGCACACTGTTCTGTTCGTCCTCGCTTAGTATTCCTTTCACATGGTCTGAATGTATATTGGCATTCCATGGCTTTCACTCCACGGGGTTTGCTCTGGTACAGACCTTAAGGGGCTGCCAACTTCAGGTAGGTCTGTAAGTTGTCTACGGAGTCGTTTAGCTTGATGGATAAAGCTGCTCCTTTTCAGTCGTCCCATTGCTAGATTTTGGAATCTTTCCTTCATTGGATGACTTGGCATACACTGAAACTTTTCTGCTTGAATTAGTACTTTTGTGTCTCTGCGTTCGCCAAGTGTTTGAATTCTTCCCATTTTCTGCATCTCTGCTATGGGTGTTGATCTCATTGCTCCCAACATTATTCTAAGTGCCTGGTTTTGCACTTTATCTAGATCTTGTAATGTGGTGTTTGATGCAGGACACCACGCAGCTTAACCGTATTCCAGGTGTGGTCTTATGCCTTGCTGGTAAACTTTACTGAGTATATTTCCACTGGCTCCCCATGTGGTTCCACTTAGTTTTCTCAGGATAGCTAGCTTCCTCCTGGCTTTTGTTGTTGCTTTGTTTATGTGCTGCTTCCATGTCAGCTTATCATCAAAAGTAACTCCGAGGTATGTGGTTGTTTGTCTTCTTTCAAGAGCTCTCCATCTATCTTGATATGACCAGCTTTTTGTTTTGGTGAGAGGGTAAAGAGTGTAGTGCTGCACTTATCTGTGTTAATGCTGACGCACCATCTATTAGCCCATAAGGTTAGGGCATCGATAGCTCTTTGTATTTGTTTAGTGGCCACTGTTGCATGTTCTTCCGTGCACCAGATCACCAGGTCGTCAGCATACATTGCCACTTTGATCCCGTGAGGTAGTTCAGCAACTAGGTCATTGATGTAAACCAAGAAAAGTGTGGGTGACAGGACTCCTCCCTGGGGGACTCCATGACGCAGTAGAACTTTCTTGCTCTTGCGACCATCTAATTGTACCCTGGCTCTTCTATTATGCAGGTATGCTTTTACCCATTTGTACATTCTTGAGCTAACCCTGCAATTTCGCAATTTCTTTAGGAGCCCTTCTTTCCAGACCTTATCAAATGCTTTCCTGAGGTCTATCCATGCTGCTAGTACCAGTTTCTTTTCTTGGAAGGCATCCTCAATCTCTTGGGAGAGGTAGGTTGCCTGATCTTCAGTAGAGTAGCACTGTCTGAAACCTGCTTGCTGTGATACCAGAAGGTTTTCACTTTCAAGGTACCACTGCATCCTAAGATTGATAATGCGTTCCATTGTTTTACATAGACAGCTTGTGAGGCTGATGGGCCTGTAGTTGGAGACTGTGTTGCCATCTTTTCCTGATTTGAGGAGTGGTATCATTATTGCTTCTCTCCACGCCTGTGGTACATTACCTGTGGACCAGCTTGTGTTAAAGATCTGCAGTAGCTTTGCTCTTGCTGCACTTCCCAGGTTTCTAATCATTTCATTGGACACTCCATCAGCTCCAGGGGACTTTTTCATTTTCAATTTGGATATTGCATGCTCCAGTTCTCTCATTGTGATTGGTGCCTCCATGACTTCAGGTATAGGTTCACCTTGTCCAATGTTTTGCTGGTTCTCTCGAACCTCCTGTTGTTTGTCTGGGCTGACTTTGACGTTATTGTCTTCTGCAAAGGAATCTGCAAAGTAATCAGCTGCATGTTTACCTGTTAAAATGTTTCTATCTTTATAAAGTGTGATCTTGGTATTTCTCCCTGTACCTTCATCATTTAGTTGTTTTACAAGTTTCCATAATTTCCTAGTATCTCTTTCTAGGTTCAGCGACTCTGTTTTTTCTTTCCAGCTGCTCCGTCTGGCTTGTAACTTGGCTCTTTGAAATTTAGCCTTTGTTTGCTGATATTTGTTGTGATGTTCTTGGCTAGGTCTGTTCTCGGCCTGCTTTCTAGATGTTTCCATCTCATTTTGCAGCTTTTCCAGTTCATCATTCCAGTAGGGTTTGTAGTTTTTGCGTGCCCCCCTGGGTATGGTTTTACTAGCAGCATGTAGTATACATCTATTAAATTCACTCACTGCTCTATTGATGTCTTTGTCCAAGTTCATGTCCTTAGCTAGAACACTGGTTAAATGCTGGTACATTTTCCAGTCTGCCCTCTTATAGTTCCACCTAGTGAGCGTGCTGCTGTCCTTGGTATATTCATTGTGAATTTCCAGAAATACTGGTCTGTGGTCACTACCCCCAAGCTGCTTTCCAACGACACGTGTGATGTTCCATTCCAGGCCTGGTGAGTAGAATGCCAGGTCTGGTGTAGAGGTGGTGTGCCATGCTCTCGAGTAGAAGGTTGGTGAGTCTGCTGGCTGGTTAATAAGAATGAGATTATTTTCATCCTGCCAGCTCTCAAGTTCCTCACCTCTCTTGTCGATATGATCGTAGCCCCAGCTCTGAGAGTGGCTGTTGAAGTCACTACACACCATAAGCCTTTCTTTGTCTGGAATTGTGTCTAGTACCAATGGTTTATCATTTGGGCAGTAGTAGTTCAGGAGATGGAATTCTGCACTGTCTGTTTTTAGGTGGAGCATCTGGTATTCTGCCCCGTCCATGTATACTTCCAGCTGACATGCGCTGATATTGTTTTTAACTAGTGTCAGAATTCCACCCTTTCGCCTGTCTTTTCGGTCAGATCGGTAGCACTGGTAGCCTCTGATTTTGAAGGCTATGTCGCTGCTGAGGTGTGTTTCTTGGATACAGCATATATTTACTTGTTCTTCACTGAGGACATTTTCAAGTTCCAATTTTTTGCTGTATCCATCTCTTTTACTGTTAACACCCTCAGCATTCCAGTGCATTATTTTTATTGGTCGTTTGTTTGTTTGGCCAGTAGCTCTATTCCCTTGCCTCCTGGCTCCTCGGGGCAATTGAGAAGGACTTCCAGTAACTGAGGTTGGGCCCTTTCGAGGTATAGGGCCCGGCACCGTCCCTGCCTGAACGTCCGCCACAGGGCAGGCACCATAACGTTTATTAGATGCAGACATGTTTCCATTGTGTTTTATGCGTGGCAACCTGATTATCTGTGCGCCTTTTGGCTGGTTGCCTCCGTCTTCAGCCCTCTGCTTACTTGGGCCGGACTATGGTCCTGCTCGAGTGGGAGTGCCCGACCAGTCTTAGTTTCCAGCCTCTGATGGCTGAACTAAGCCCCATCACCACTTCAAGGTTCTGGCCTCGATGGGGACCACTGACTCTGAAAGGCAACAAATGTTTTAGCGAATAGATAGATAGATATACGTAAGGAAGACTACGTTTTGGAAAGAATTCTTCACATGATAAAAAACACAAGGTGGATCGGTTTTTGAATGAACACACAGAATATCTATGCGTTCATTGTAAACAATTCAATGTATCAAATGTTTATTGTTTTTTATTAGCTTCTAATTCCTAACATTCCAGTTAATTCCTATATATCCCATACTTTTATAACACAGTTCCCGGTACAGGTTAAGCAAAAGTGACCTGATATGTACAACTTTTTAATAGTACGTGTAATTGCATTCACATTTCCTGACTTAACTGACCTCGGTTTAAAGCGTGGCTATGTATGCTTCGAACTTTCGCGTAGCACTCCGAGAGTAGTGTGTAGCAGGCAGATCATTTGATCCACAAATAGACTTAGCTACTGTGAAATGCGCCTTTATCGATATTTCGTTTCGTTATATAATATACGTATTAGTTTCGTTAAAAAAGAGGCCACATTTGCTTAACCTGAACCAAACTTCCTATATAACAATCCTGTCATAATACCCAATTATATTTATTCTGAATTGTATGTAATGTATAAAGCGAAATTATGTTATTACATTAATATTTTGTAGGCTCTGACCAAGTTTCTATAACTGGATTTCACTGTATCAAACGACACGCTCTATTTTCTTAACACGGGTGGCGGAATCATACAGCAAAACCCTTGCGTATGTATGGAATTGATTGTATTCATATTACCCTGGCAATATCTCCCCGCAGTACTGTTATTATTGTATTATATTATCTTACTTAGGTATTCGATTAATTTTTGCTGTTATTAAATGAGATAGAAGCTAATGTAGCACAATTACTTGCGATCGAATTTCACAAATATGTGTATATAAGAAAGTATGTCGGCGCGTGACTATAATATCTTAACAATCTAACTTTCCAAATCGACGATCAGCAAAACTTGAGAATTCTGGAAGCAGTTACAACTCATAGATTTAGCAACGATTTAAAGATTCACCATTAACAGTGGTAAGTGCCATGACTGTTGACGTCGGTGACCATTGATTGCCACAACTCGATAAACTAGGCCCGGATGTAAGTGTCATTGCTGAATCCTGCTTACTGCAATGATTCTTCCATTGCCGTTGACTATATAAGACATACCGAATAATGAGAAGACTTGCCTTCTTAATGACTCCATGACTATACCGCGGTTTTCAATCTCACGAAGATTATGCTTTGTGTGATAGTCAATGATGGCAGATGTGAAACAGAAGTTAAAAGGAGAATAGGGATGGCTAAAAGTACATTCAATGACATGAGGAAATTATTAATATCTAAACAAATTACAAACAAGTAAAAAATGAGAATTATAAAATGCTACATCTATTCTATATTAATGTATGGTTCAGAAACATGGACACTAAATAAACAATTATAAGACAACATTTATGCCTTTGAGATGTGGGTATATAGAAGAATAGGGAGAACATCATGGAAAGAGAAGTAAACAAATAAAGAGGTGCTAAAGACACTTAATATGAAGAAAGAATTACTAAGAGAAATAAAGATCAGGCAAATAAAATACTTTGGACACATTAAAAGACATGACACCTTATTGAAAACCTTACATGAGGGCAAAGTTAAAGGGAAGCGAGCAAGAGGTAGCCAGAGATACAAGTGGGAGAGTAATATCACACGATGGACATGTTACAGTCTAGCAGAGTGCACCACCAAGACAAGATACAGGAGATGTTGGAGATACGTTGCAGCCAACCTTCGTTGCGGAGACGGCACTTAATGATGATGATGATGATAGTCAATGAAAATCAAGGGGACTAATCAACTAAATTATTTTAGAAGTCTTGATTTCCATTTGCTCAATAGGTCTTATAATGCTGAGAGTCACGGATTCCTGGAAACTTTCTAAGAATATTTCTCATTATCGATTCTCCATCTTAAACAGCCATATTTATGTTTATGTGATATTCGTGTTTATCCTATCATAGAATTTTGTAGGCATAACTGGTGCGTGCAGCACGAAGGCATACAGGTCGGAGATTATATTATGTTTGTTGTCCTCGATGAATTAGCATAGTAGTGCAAATTCTGTTGTTTATATCCTAGTTCGGATTTACTTGGTTCTGATTTATAGTGACTTGAGAAAATGCACTACAAATTTCTTGACTAGAATAACATCATTTCTTTAGTATGTGGATTAGAAGAAGTCGAAACCCACTTTTTTAAAAGACGTCATTAGAACGCCGCTATTAGATCTTCGAGGTCCCGGCAATCCACAGTTGGGACATGAGTTTCTTCTTTAGGAGGTACAATCAATATCCTTCCTGTACATCTCGCGGCGCCTGCTATGACATCATGACTTATTTCCTCATCCCTAGAAAACCTTCCTGCACTCCTACACAGGAAAACATGCAGCAATAAAAGTTCTTTTAAAAATCTAACTATTATATAACTAATTAATCACTATCTAATTTTAATATTAATTTATTTAGGATTAAGCATAGGGTTAGGAGAGTTGTGTTTTACATAACTAACCCTAGCCCTAAATAAATTAATATAGAAATTAATAAATGATAAACACAAAATGCTCAACATAACCAAGTGGAATAATCAAACGAGGTAAGCATCTCATCTGCGTTTCGAACAAAGTGATAATTTTATTTTATGAAGTCTTTAGAAACATTACACAATATGTGATATTTCATATTAGAATTACCACTATTCTAAAAAAAATAAATACAATTGGTATCACTGCAGAACGATAAGTTTAGTTTTGCATAATATCTAAGAGACAAAGGAAATCAATATTTAGAACAGGTAGAAGCGTTCAATGTTTAAAATATAAATATGAATAAAAGTAAATAGTTGTTAAGATGGTCGATGGAAAAGAAAAAAAAATATTTTTCGACATTTATAGATAAGCACAACGATTTTCAACTGTTTCAGATAGAAGGTATGTGCAATTCAATTGTGCAAGTCACGTGATGAATTTAAATGATGAATTAAGAATATGGAACACAGTAGAGAGGTAGATAATGTTGAGAGGTAGACAAATCTATCTCCACAGATCTATAACTTACCAAACTAGAACGTCGAGAAAGATAATGGTTACATCGCATAATTATTTCGGAAATTTCTAACGGAATATAACTCGGTACTAGGAAGTTATAACTCTATTGACATAAGACGAAAATATCCATATATCCACTTACTGTCTTAGTGTTTGTCTTCGGTGCATGCACGGATCTCTTAATGCTAGGATGTGCTGCATTTTTTGCCGAGTTTTATTAATAGTTTAGAGTACGTTATACATTATATGAGTTCCTTTACAGTACTATTAATTGTCTTCACATCCTGTTACAATTTATTAGGGCCTGATAACTTGTCATACCATTTGGCTGACTTGTGATAGGTCCGTCATTTCATTTGTGGCTGCCATAAAGTATAACCAAAGTAACAAAAAACCTGATCAATCGTTTCAGCACAGATCAATGACGTAGTATGCAGGATCGATATTTTATGTAGAATCTAATTTTCTTATACGATTTTTCGCTGTACTGGTGAAAATTTATGAAACTAGTTGGCACGTCCAGGATTTACTTTTCCTCAGTATAGATTCCTCACCTTATGGTCAATGCCCTGTGGTGTTGATTATCATCTCTGTCACAGCCTTCTATTTCGTGTGCTGTCAGTCATTTCTGATACTGATGTTCTCCGATGCCACAACGTCAGATTATATAAAGTATCTTCTTTTGGTCTTCGCATACCTCTCTTGCTCTTCAACTTTCCTGTTGTTACGAGTGCTCCATCTGTTATCTTCTCATGATGTGTCTATAAAAGGTGGGCTGTCTCTTTCTAATGAGGATAAACAGCTTTCTTTTCGAAATAACTTCTTTGACGACATATATATATATATATATATATATATATATATATATATATATATATATATATATATATATATATATATAGGGTGAGGAATGAGGAAATCTGACAAAAAGCCGGCACATCTCCAATCTTAGAATACACCAAGAGACAGCAGATCAAATGGTTTGCACACATCAGACAGCATACCAAAGCAAGCTATGCTATGCAGATACAGCGAGGGCAGACC
The DNA here is from genome assembly GCA_034231615.1 of Meghimatium bilineatum. Classification (NCBI taxonomy): domain Eukaryota; kingdom Metazoa; phylum Mollusca; class Gastropoda; order Stylommatophora; family Philomycidae; genus Meghimatium; species Meghimatium bilineatum. Next base: position 24,885,321 of record CM067301.1, read on the forward strand.
TAGAGAACGACCACGAAAACGATGGACCACTGAAATAAAAGAGGTGACAAATTCCACTATATACTTAGCACACAAAATAGGGCCGTCTCCAGAAAACTCTTCTACCCCTGACGCCGAAAGGCAGCAACGAGTTTCAGCGAATAGAAAGATAGACTCTAGAGAGAGTCATAAATCTATCAGTATATCTTTATCTCTACTAGTCATGTCACTGGATGCAGATGTATTGTAGTTCCACTTCACTGGCTATTAACAGAATATGTGATAGGAATTGCTTTACAGCATTTAATCTTTCTAGCTACACTGACATTTCACAGGATGAGATCCATCAAATGTAATATGTGTTTGTTAGTTGAGTTGAGAAAGTGAGTTCTTAGAAATGATATAGAACAAATTATGTTGTATGCAAGTCACTATTGGGCACTAAGTTGAACAGTGACAAATTATGAAGGCAACAGAGATGTGGTTTTATAGAAGAATGTTCAGAACACAATGGACAGATAAATAACAAAATTAATATATCGTCTGTCTATCTATCTATTCGCTGAAACTCATTGTTGCCTTTCGGCGTCAGGGTAGAAGAGTTTTCTGGAGACGGCCCTCTTGTGTGCTGAGTATATAGTGGAATAAAGGTATATTGATATATTTATTACTCTCCCTAGAGATAAAGATATACTGATAGATGCACTACCCTCTTTAGAGATAAAGTTAAACTGATAGATGTATTAAGTCAGGGTATCTGGTCGTTGCACGTCCATTGGTCGTTACACAAACATTGATGTAAGTTCTCTTACATTATTTACATTTTCTAGCTATACACGAGACAATTACATGCAGGGTGTCTTCTTCTTCTTCTGTGTTCGTTCTCAAACTCCTGCATATCTGCAGAATATAGTCCGAAGATTAGAATACATTGGATCTTGGTTTACAGCAGGACGTCTATAGCTGTGCCTTTCGACCTGACACATACGGCTTCAGCATTGCTTTCTGGTCACATTTCTCTATGGCATAGACAATCCAACCGTATGTTCTGAACATCTGTAGTTTCCTTGCATGGCATACGTGGCATGTAACATGGTCGGTATTCTATGCTACTCTTTCACGATCTTTGCAATCTATGGTGAAGTAAAATGTACCTCTTATGGTGAGGTACGATCTATTCAACCGTAGACTTTGGTCAAATTTAGTTATATAATACGTTTTCAATCATCAAAAAAACAAACTAATGGGTCTGGTAATGCAGACATCAAGACCTCCACAGATTTCATTACTCATTACTTATGCAAAACACGGGCGATCCAGAACATTAAAACATTTGACATGTTTTTAAGTTTGGCATGCTTTAAATTTTGACATGTTTTAACGTTTTACATGTTTTAACACTTGACACTTTTTAACCAGTACAATTCATTAACTTATGGGAAATTTATAGTTTTAGAAAGGAACTACCGACAATGTTTTCCAAACAACTGTTATCGTGACGTGCCATATTATGTTGTATTTCCTTGTATCTAAACATCCCTGCAGAGATCAGAGTTATAGTACATGCAGAAATCATATGGGAGACAAATCCAACGATAAAGTGTGACGAGAGGAATCTAGAATTACTGCACTTTAAAATCTATACCAATCGATTTAATTTGGTTACGTGCAATGATCAACTGGTTGAAGTAGATATTTTTTATTAACTTTGAAATCTTATCATCGTGGTCAAATAGTATCATTCATCATCATCATTAATACCATAACTATTCGGGGTCATAGTGGTGCCACTAGAAACGTTAACACAGAGTACCGCCATATCTCTCTGTTCTCAGTTGTGTATTTGAGAGATGTTGTTATGTGACATATTCTTTCCAGAACGTTAAGTTCCTTATGACTCTCGTGAAATCTCGTAGTTTTGTGCGAGTTTTTATGCCTCGTCCAAAGGCATATGCATGGGATCTTGGATATCCCTTGTATAACGACGTCTTAAACAACATTTGCTTTTGGTCCTTTCTATCGCTCCCTTCAGCAATACTCTGTCTTTAACACTGAAAAATTCACTACCACCATAAAGAAAATTCTTGGCAAGGGAACCGTGTAGTTTTCCGTTGCTTTCAGGAGGAATATCCGATTCATTTCACCTACCCAGAACACATACGTTCTCGTTCACCATATTGAACCGAAATATATATAAGGTTTGAGTGTAGAGAAAACTGAATCATGTTTACTCCTTCAAATGTTGTATTCTTGCCTTCCTTTCTTCTTCTTCCATTTCATCCTCTTCCCAACAGCTGCCTGTAGGACGATCTTGGAAAGGGAATCATGCCTCACCACGATCCTAAGCCACATACAATTGCTACTGATAATCAGTGCTAAGAGAACGTGCTAAATCATTTAATGGTAAATGTGATGATATGGTTCGTTGAATACAGATGTGCAATGATGCCGGTTCTGCGCATACCCAGCATTCTTGATGTTAATTTGTGTTAAGTCTGTTATTTAGTTGATGCCAATTTGATTATATTTTTTGCGCTTGTAAATTTTATTACTGTTTTACATCTCGTGTTGAGTGCTCGATTTGTGTGAGAATTACCCGGTATGAAACGTAGATTTCGATTTGTTCGTCTGGTAACTTTAGAGTAGAGACAATTCATAGCAAGATACATTGATTATGACCATCTACAGTATAAGGCCTACTGGATCATTGGAAATACAGCGTTTTTAATGATTCATGTGACTATTATCTTGATTTTCATTGGTTGCTATAATGATCGTGTTGTCTTGTGCCAAGAATATTTCCTTATGGATTTGTTAAAATTTTCGTTTGTATAACAAGGAAGACCAACCAAGACATGCTAATAAACACCAACGTCCTAGAGGGCTGACTTTTATACACCATATTATGAAGAAAGATAGGTTTTTTTGGCCATGTGAAGAGACATCATTGCATGCAAAGAGTGCTGTTGGAGGGGGTATAGAAGGCAGAAGAGGCAAAGGTTATCAAGACGTCGCTGGAAACTAGATATTCAGGAATGATTGCTGCTGAAACAGTATTGGAACATATCATTCAATTTTAAAATGAACGCATCCCTAATTAATCTATTGTACAACAGTAATAATTTAATCACATCCAGAGTAGGTTATTGTCACTGAACTATTGATACTCATAATCGATAGTTCGATCCGATTTGTAGAAGTGATGGTTGTAATCTGTGCTAGTCAGTATAATCAATACGAGAATAAAGTCGCTAAATAATCATGATTTTCCTTTGATTAATAATCATATGTTCATTTGTAATCAGGTTTGTTGTACTTATGATATAAGGCATTGTGTTAGAGATAGGAAACATTCATATAAAGTAAAGTAAACCATATCATTTATTAATGCCGTAAGGGTGTGAGATGTTAGCGATCTCACATTTTAGAGGCTCTGCAAATGATGGAGGTAGCCATCTCCTCTCCCTTGTAGTCTTTACTTCCCGGATTATCCGGTACCCATTTAAGGCTGGGTCGATCCGGGAGCCGTTGCGATAAGAAAAACATTTCCGTCTCAACTGGGGAATGAACCCAGGACCACTCATATGCTAAACCAGTGCGCTAACCACTGCGCTAACGCGGCACCAAAAATGCACATACCTGTGCATAAATCTGATTGAAACACTCACATTTGAAGTTAATTAGTAACCATATGTGATTGAAGGCTGTAATGAATTCAACTTCGGTTTGCATTCTGAAAGAGATTGTCGACTGGTTTTTTAGGGAAACATTAAGACGTTTTTCTAAGCTATAACAATTATTTTTCAGTGAAGTAAAATCAAGGAAGCGGAAAGTGTTTGATTGCCAAATAAATTGGGATTATATTAATGTTAGATCGGGATGTGTTGAATGCGGTATCCGAAACATCAAACGGATATTCACGTAGTTTTTATTTTATTAACAAGTTTAGGAAAAAATAATCTGTTTTCAGATTTTCTACAAAAGATATATCGGCTGATACAAAGAACAAAATGTTCTACAACAGATATATAGGCTGATACAGAGAACAAAATGTTCTACAACAGATATATAGGCTGATACAGAGAACTAAATGTTCTACAACAGATATATAGGCTGATACAGAGAACAAAATGTTCTACAACAGATATATAGGCGGATACAGAGAACAAAATGTTCTACAACAGACATATATGTGGAGACAGAGAATAAAAAATGTTCTACAACAGATATATCTTCTGATACAGAGAACAAAATGTTCTACCCCAGATGTTTAGGCGGAGACAGAGAACAAAAAATGTTCTACAACAGATATATAGGCTGATACAGAGAACAAAATGTTCTACAACAGATATATAGGCTGATACGGAGAACAAAATGTTCTACAACAGATATATAGGCTGATACAGACAACAAAATGTTCTACAACAGACATATAGGCGGAGACAGAGAGCAAAACATGTTCTACAACAGATGTATAGGATGATACAGTGAACAAAATGTTCTACAACAGATATATAGGCTGATACAGAGAACAAAATATTCTACAACAGATAGGCGGAGACAGAGAACAAAAAATGTTCTACAACAGATACATAGGCGGAGACAGAGAACAAAACATGTTCTACAACAGATATATAGGATGATACAGTGAACAAAATGTTCTACAACAGACAGGCGTAGACAGAGAACAAAAAATGTTCTACATCAGATATATAACCGGATACAGAGAACAAAAAATGTTCTACAACAGATATAGCGGCTAATACAAAGAACAAAACATGTTCTACAACAGATATATATGCTGATACAGAGAACAAAATGTTCTACAACAGATATATAGGCTGATACAGAGAACAACATGTTCTACAACAGATACATTAGCTTACACAGAGAACAAATAATATTCTACAACACATATATTGGCTTATTCAGAGTAAACAAATATAATGATAACATACTATATAAAGAAAAGGGCGATATAAAAAACAATTGGGGAGTGTGTTAGGAAAGAAGATAGAACGAATGAGAGAATGAGAGGACGATCACAAACACAATGGGGACCAACCATGACGATGGATCATAGGTAAAAGATTGGAGTAAAAAAGAAAGGGATGACAGAAGGAAGTTTTGAAGGTATGTAAGAGTATGGAGAAAAGAAATGAGACAGAGAGTTAAATATACATAGAACAAAATTAGCGATATAAAGTTGGTTGGAAGATTACGAACAGAGATGAAGAAAAATGAAAAGAGGTAGGAGACAGGAATGGATAACATATATAACTATGGTGTGTGGGAAAGAGCCACATGAATGGATAACATATATAACTATGGTCTGTGGGAAAGAGCCACATGAATGGATAACATATATAACTATGGTGTGTGGGAAAGATCCACAGGAATGGATAACATATATAACTATGGTGTGTGGGAAAGAGCCACAGGAATGGATAACATATATAACTAGGGTGTGTGGGAAAGATCCACAGGAATGGATAACATATATAACTATGGTGTGTGGGAAATAGCCACAGGAATGGATAACATATATAACTAGGGTGTGTGGGAAAGATCCACAGGAATGGATAACATATATAACTATGGTGTGTGGGAAAGAGCCACAGGAATGGATAACATATATAACTATGGTGTGTGGGAAAGAGCCACGGGAATGGATAACATATATATCTATGGTGTGTGGGAAAGATCCACAGGAATAGATAACATATATAACTATGGTGTGTGGGAAAGAGCCACAGGAATGGATAACATATATAACTATGGTGTGTGGGAAAGAGGGCGTAGAACAGAAGGAGGAAGATGAGGGGGAAACGAAGTAGAAAAGAATAACATAAAGAAAACACGACATCATCATCAGGCGTAATGTCAGTTGGCGTAGGCGATCATGGCTCTTCACAAATCTCTATCTCGAGTATTATGTATCAAGATCGTTGTTGTTTCCCTGCCGTACCAGTTTATTAAACTGTCTTATACTTTCTTACGTTGTACTCCTCTGTCTCTGCTGCCTTCAATCTTGCCTTTTGTGACCGTGTTCTCCACCTTGTCAGAGAAAACATACACACTAAAAATACTAATACTTATTTTAAGATGACATTTTCTTTGGAGGTCGTGGTGGCTGAATTACCAGAATAGCATTTTCGTTATGATTATAAACATTGCTATAATTAATCCTGACTACAGGGTATGCAGAGGTAAACGTTAGGAACCTGCATTTCCCTGGGAAATGTTTATGTAAACCGACCACTATGACATGTACCTTTTACGTGCATTTAGGAATGATGGACAAGATATATTCAATATTTTGTTTCTACATCAATATAAAGGTGGTTTCTTAAAGCAAGTCCATCAACAACCAGAAGCACTGCTCAACAGTCACATTAACTGCAGCAACAACCACAAGCACTACGCCATAGTCACAGTTACTGCAGAAACAACCATACGTACTGTAATATCAAACATAAGTTCGATAATATCAAACACAAGTACTGTAATAAAAAAACAAAAAAAAACTGCAGCAACAATAACACGTACTTAAATATCAAAAACAAGTACTGCAGAATTAGCCATGTATATTGAAACAGTACAAAAATAGTGCTGTGATATATCAGTATTGTAATAGCAACCACAATAACTGCAATAATAACAAGAGTACTCGAACAATGACCACAAATACTGTAACAAACAACCGGAATTACTGTAGGATGTTACACAACCTGTGTTATATTAACAACAATACAAACTGAAGAGAGAATAAGAATTACTGTCGTAATAACACAGTCGTAAGAACAGTCGTTAGAAATACTGTTGCAACAACTACAATCACTGAAGTAGTAACCTTAAATACTATTGCAACAACTACAATCACTGAAGTAGTGGGGTGCAAAGGGAACGCATTGCTCTAGGCGGACCCAGGGTTAGCAGATAACCAAGATCCCAAATGTACCTCCACGCGGTGCACCCTGGAAACAGAAATACAGCAGCTCGAGCTGATTCTGGCGAAATCATTTGGGGATCGTGTCCGAAAATGTGGAGGTAGCAGATGGAAAGAGATTTGCCTGCACACGGACAGACATATCTCCGACACCACCAGCATCACCACATATAGCGACACTGTCGACATACAGTGAAGCTAGTCAGTCCAGTCCGAACATTGGAGGGGCGGCCAATGTAAAATGCACGTTAAGGTAGATACATGGCGAGAGACATAGATTTCATACCGAGTACAATGAAACAGTGAAAGGGCAGAACAGCGCTAGAGGGCAGCGCGAACTGCAAATAGAAAGTGAAAAGTCCCTAGGAAAGGGGGAGCTACAAGCTCCGTCAGCTCGAGACGGGCTTCTAGTTACCTGAGTTCCTTACAGGCAAAGACCCAGACCCATCCACTGGCGTTTGGTAAAGCAAGAAGACCTAACCCAACTCTAATGTCGAGCCTTCCTAAACCGGAAATATGCTCGCGAAGAGAAATGGTTCTGTACCCAATGGGCTTAGGCAAGACAGGGACAACGATGGTAGTCCTAGCCCAACTCTACTGTCAAGGTTTCCTATACCGGAAGTACACTAGCAGAGAGAAAGGGTTCCGTACTCGATTCGCTCAGGCACAAAAGGGACAACGATTTAGCCCTGGCCCAGCTCTACTGTCAGGTTTTCCTACACCGGAAATACACTTGAAGAGAGAAAGGGTTCAGTACCTGATGGGCTCAGGCGCTATTGGGACAAGGACGCTCAGCTCGAGAACGCCTTGCTCTCAAACGCGTGGTGTGAGACTCGAACTTGGACAAGGGGTACACGATGTCGGTGAATGACACCTCGGCTAAGAGGGCGAAAGAGCCAGGGTCCAACTCCTCTGTCGAGTTCTTCCCCTTAAGGAACCAGGCTCACGGATGAGAAACGGTTCAGTACCAAATGGGCAAAGGCACAGCACGTCCAATTACACGAGGCAAGTTCATAGACAGTAGAATACCTCGTTTGAGTCAGACTAAGAGCAAGAAAATCGTCTTGGCGAAGAGTCTCCACTACGCGTGCCTGGAGACAGATATAGAGGCTGTCACAGGCTAAGGGTAGCCCACCCGAATTGTCAAGGCATGCCGAAATCGGATGTGCTAGGCCTACAAGGCGCATAACGGTGGCACAACGTAATCACGCTCCCGGCGGAAATCGTACGGATATCCGTGATGGTTACAATGGAGCGAACGAAAAACAAACAAACAAACTGAAGTAGTAACCATAAATACTGTTGCAACAACTACAATCACTGAAGTAGTAACCTTAAATACTGTTGCAACAACTACAATCACTGAAGTAGTAACCTTAAATACTATTGCAACAACTACAATCACTGAAGTAGTAACCTTAAATACTATTGCAACAACTACAATCACTGAAGTAGTGGGGTGCAAAGGGAACGCATTGCTCTAGGCGGACCCAGGGTTAGCAGATAACCAAGATCCCAAATGTACCTCCACGCGGTGCACCCTGGAAACAGAAATACAGCAGCTCGAGCTGATTCTGGCCAAATCATTTGGGGATCGTGTCCGAGAATGTGGAGGTAGCAGATGGAAAGAGATTTGCCTGCACAAGAGACAGACAATATCTCCGACACCACCAGCATCACCACATATAGCGACACTGTCGACATACAGTGAAGCTAGTCAGTCCAGTCCGAACATTGGAGGGGCGGCCAATGTAAAATGCACGTAAAGGTAGATGCATGGCGAGAGACATAGATTTCATACCGAGTACAATGAAACAATGAAAGGGCAGAACAGCGCTAGAGGGCAGCGCGAACTGCAAATAGAAAGTGAAAAGTCCCTAGGAAAGGGGAACTACAAGCTCCGTCAGCTCTAGACGAGCTTCTAGTTACCTGTGTTCCTTACAGGCAGAGATCCAGACCCATTCATTGGCGTTTGGTAAAGCAAGAAGACCTAATCCAACTCTAATGTCGAGCCTTCCTAATCCGGAAATATGCTCGCGAAGAGAAAGGGTTCCGTACTCGATGCGCTCAGGCACAAAAGGGACAACGATTTAGCCCTGGCCCAACTCTACTGTCAAGATTTCCTACACCGGAAATACACTTGAAGAGAGAAATGGTTCAGTACCTGATGGGCTCAGGCGCTATTGGGACAAGGACGCTCAGCTCGAGAACGCCTTGCTCTCAAACGCGTGGTGTGAGACTCGAACTTGGACAAGGGGTACACGATGTCAGTGAATGACACCTCGGCTAAGAGGGCGAAAGAGCCAGGGTCCAACTCCTCTGTTGAGTTCTTCCCCTTAAGGAACCAGGCTCATGGATGAGAAACGGTTCAGTACCCAATGGGCACAGGCACAGCACGTCCAATTACACGAGACAAGTTCATAGAAAGTGGAACACCTCGTTCGAGTCAGACGAGAGCAAGAAAATCGTCTTGGCGAAGAGTCTCCACTACGCGTGCCTGGAGACAGATATAGAGGCTGTCACAGGCTAAGGGTAGCCCACCCGAATTGTCAAGGCATGCCGAAATCGGATGTGCTAGGCCTACAAGGCGCATAACGGTGGCACAACGTAATCACGCTCCCGGCGGAAATCGTACGGATATCCGTGATGGTTACAATGGAGCGAACGAAAAACAAACAAACAAACTGAAGTAGTAACCATAAATACTGTTGCAACAACTACAATCACTGAAGTAGTAACCTTAAATACTGTTGCAACAACTACAATCACTGAAGTAGTAACCTTAAATACTATTGCAACAACTACAATCACTGAAGTAGTAACCTTAAATACTATTGCAACAACTACAATCACTGAAGTAGTGGGGTGCAAAGGGAACGCATTGCTCTAGGCGGACCCAGGGTTAGCAGATAACCAAGATCCCAAATGTACCTCCACGCGGTGCACCCTGGAAACAGAAATACAGCAGCTCGAGCTGATTCTGGCCAAATCATTTGGGGATCGTGTCCGAGAATGTGGAGGTAGCAGATGGAAAGAGATTTGCCTGCACAAGAGACAGACAATATCTCCGACACCACCAGCATCACCACATATAGCGACACTGTCGACATACAGTGAAGCTAGTCAGTCCAGTCCGAACATTGGAGGGGCGGCCAATGTAAAATGCACGTAAAGGTAGATGCATGGCGAGAGACATAGATTTCATACCGAGTACAATGAAACAATGAAAGGGCAGAACAGCGCTAGAGGGCAGCGCGAACTGCAAATAGAAAGTGAAAAGTCCCTAGGAAAGGGGAACTACAAGCTCCGTCAGCTCTAGACGAGCTTCTAGTTACCTGTGTTCCTTACAGGCAGAGATCCAGACCCATTCATTGGCGTTTGGTAAAGCAAGAAGACCTAATCCAACTCTAATGTCGAGCCTTCCTAATCCGGAAATATGCTCGCGAAGAGAAAGGGTTCCGTACTCGATGCGCTCAGGCACAAAAGGGACAACGATTTAGCCCTGGCCCAACTCTACTGTCAAGATTTCCTACACCGGAAATACACTTGAAGAGAGAAATGGTTCAGTACCTGATGGGCTCAGGCGCTATTGGGACAAGGACGCTCAGCTCGAGAACGCCTTGCTCTCAAACGCGTGGTGTGAGACTCGAACTTGGACAAGGGGTACACGATGTCAGTGAATGACACCTCGGCTAAGAGGGCGAAAGAGCCAGGGTCCAACTCCTCTGTTGAGTTCTTCCCCTTAAGGAACCAGGCTCATGGATGAGAAACGGTTCAGTACCCAATGGGCACAGGCACAGCACGTCCAATTACACGAGACAAGTTCATAGAAAGTGGAACACCTCGTTCGAGTCAGACGAGAGCAAAAAAGTCGTCTGGGCGAAGAGTCTCCACTACGCGTGCCTGGAGACAGATGTAGAGGCTGTCACAGGCTAAGGGTAGCCCACCCGAATTGTCAAGGCATGCCGAAATCGGATGTGCTAGGCCTACAAGGCGCATAACGGTGGCACAACGTAATCACGCTCTGGCGGAAATCGCACGGATATCCGTGATGGTTACAATGGAGCGAACGAAAAACAAACAAACTGAAGTAGTAACCACAACTACTGCAGCAACAATCACAAGTAATAATAATAGTGGCCGTCCATCGTAGGGGACGCTGACAATAGTTTCAGACAAATGTTGTTGCATATCTCTAGTATATTTAGCGATGATTAAACCAGTTTCAGACCTGTGTTTCTTCATCTCTCTGGTGTGTTTAGCGATTATGACAACAGTATCAAACTTGTGTTGTTGCTTTTCTCTGGTATGTGCGGAGATGACTGAAAATTTCAATCCGGGCATAGAATCTGTTGCCACATTTGGGCACATATGATCACAATTTGGCATATGCGTATTTCAATCCGGGCATAGAATCTGCTGCCACATTTGGGCACGTATGATCACAATTTGGCATATGCGTATTTCAATCCGGGCATAGAATCTGCTGCCACATTTGGGCACGTATGATCACAATTTGGAATATGCGTATTTCAATCCGGGCATAGAATCTGCTGCCACATTTGGGCACGTATGATCACAATTTGGCATATGCGTATTTCAATCCGGGCATAGAATCTGCTGCCACATTTGGGCACGTATGATCACAATTTGGCATATGCGTATTTCAATCCGGGCATAGAATCTGCTGCCACATTTGGGCACGTATGATCACAATTTGGCATATGCGTATTTCAATCCGGGCAAAGAATCTGCTGCAACATTTGGGCACGTATGATCACAATTTGGCATATGCGTATTTCAATCCGGGCATAGAATCTGCTGCCACATTTGGGCACGTATGATCACAATTTGGAATATGCGTATTTCAATCCGGGCATAGAATCTGCTGCCACATTTGGGCACGTATGATCACAATTTGGCATATGCGTATTTCAATCCGGGCATAGAATCTGCTGCCACATTTGGGCACGTATGATCACAATTTGGCATATGCGTATATTTTCTGTCTTTATCGGACAGCACGTGTTCTATGTGCTTCTAGGATGTGTTGCTTCTCGACGATGCAAGCACGTGGTGCGTTGCAGTGCTGCACCACATTTGGCAATTCTTGTCCACAAGATTCCAGGGCGTGACATTGATATTGAATCTTTTACAAAAATCAATTTGTAAATAAGATGTTGCAAGGGAGATTCGAACCCCTGAACTCATGAATTCAAAACAAATGGCTTAACCATAACTTCGAGGAGATCACAAACAGTTACAAAGACTCGCTAATGAGGAAAGTGTTTATCCCAACTGTTGATATTGCGAGTCGAACAATGTTGAGAATACATATAATTTGGAGATTTTACATCAAATAGTCTTTCAGTACATTTCGATGTTTGGCATGGAAAACGACATATGAAACTATATAGTTGTCACGTTGAAGCCGGCAAGACTTCAGATGTCAACGGCCTTTCAATATGACACGGTGTGAACAAGTGAGCATTCACAAAACAAAATTAAATTTATAAAATATAAAATGTCTCCTAAGACCTTCTGTCGTCAAGTATCACCCAATTCCAGGCGACGAACAATTAATTTATTTCGCAAACCAAATAGACTAACAACCACTGAACAAAGGCACATTAGTGCAAGAACTTCTCAAGAAATAATCAACATTATTTTGGTCTGCAAGCCACATTTAATATTCATCTAGGATGGTAACAAATATGGTAAATTATTTTCCTCAATTTTATTTTCATTACCTTAAAGTTGCTAAAGACATGATTGCTTATGTCTTAATTTACTGAATGTTTGTTAACGCATTATAGTTGCTGCTGATTTGAAAAGAAACAAAGACATTCTTCCTCGCCATCGACATCAAACGGCTGCGACTGACGCTGTCTCCTGAAGTCTATTTCGTTCTAAACAATATTTTAAATTATAAACCAAGGTTTGACGCACAATGCCATCATTGTCTTTGTTAAGCATGCTATTCTACAGCTTGGCTAAGATAGCTTTTAGTTTAATATTTTATAAGTGCATGGTTCAGTACATATAATTTTTCATTAGTTGAGCAGGGGAAAAAAATATTGTGACTGGCTATATTTTGCATGTGGGCCGCATTCTACCTTTCCCTGTTCTAAAATATCCAATATCTCTGTCTCCTGTTTTGATATTTTTCGTATTCGCCTCATCATGTTTCATTCACACCAGCTTTACCGTAATCATTAGTAATATGTGAAAATTCGTAAAACTGTATAACTAAACCATAGTCATGCACACCAACTTTACCGTAGTCATTCACACCAACGTCACCATAGTCGCTCACACTAACTTGACCGCAGTCATTCACACCAACGTCACCGTATTCATTCACACTAACTTTACCGTATTCATTCACACCAGCTTTACTGTATTCATTCACACCAGCTTTACTGTAATCATAGGCAATATGTGAAACTTCGTAAATATCAATATGACCATGAACTTCACAATGACCGCACAAACTATCACACTATCAGACTGTAAAGGAATGGGTATTAACAAAAATATATACTAATAACAGTACAGAAGACAGTTTCAACTAAAGAACTATTCTTTACTTGATTTATACCACTACTCATGTCTTATGTATTCCTTCATTCACATAACCCAATTTTGTAATCCATTTTCCATCTGCTACCACCGACCTACGCAATGACTCCATACAATTAGTCTTCTTTTGTATTTATCACTTTCCTGTTTGTGTAATAGTAATTATCAAAGTTGCAAATACTGTCTTTTTTTTCTGAGCTCTTCAGTCTTTCCATAATACTATCTATTACTTTGTTGTCGTGTGAACACTTTTTTGTCTGTTATCTATCCCGAGGTGAATGATGGTTTACCGTATTCACACTTGCCGTTAAGCGTAGGGGTGGGAGATTAAGCTGTCGTTCCAAGGTTAGATGCGTCGCCGAGGTTGCTTTTAGTCCATGTTTGTTCAAGGTTATCGAGGTGTTTTATATGCATCTTTTTCTTGGTCTACCTTTGACTTTACGCCCGGATATTACTTTGTTACATGATCTTATTGGTATTTGGTTTGTGTTAATTCTCATAAGGTGAACGAACTATTGTACTCGTGAATAGTTTATATAACTAATAATAGATAAAGATATTGTCAACTCCTATACTGACTTCATAGTTTAGTTCCATGTACTGACTTCATAGTTTAGTTCCATGTACTGACTTCATAGTTTAGTTCCATGTACTGACTTCATAGTATAGTTCCATGTACTGACTTCATAGTTTAGTTCCATGTACTGACTTCATAGTTTAGTTCCATGTACTGACTTTATAGTCCAGTTCCATGTAATGACTTCATAGTTTGGTTCCATGTAATGACTTCATAGTTTGGTTCCATGTAATGACTTCATAGTCCGGTTCCATGTGTGGACTTCATAGTTCAGTTTTATGTACTGACTTCATAGTCCTGTTCCATGTGTTGACTTCATAGTAAAATTCCATGTGCTGACTGTATAGTCCGGTTCCATGTACTGATTTCATGGTTCGGTTCCATGTACTGACTTCATTTTTCGATCCAATGTACTAACTCACATAGTCAAGTTTCATGAAATGACTTCATAGTCTGGTTCCATGTGCGCACTTTATAGTCCTGTTCCATGTACTGACTTCATAATGCGTTTCCATGTACTGATTTCATGGTTCGGTTCCACGTACTGACTTTATTTTTCGATTCAATGTACCGACTCACATAGTCAAGTTCCATGAAATGACTTTATAGTCCGATTCCATATACTGAAGTCATAGTCCGGCTCCATGTACTGACTTCATTTTTCGATCCAATGTACTGACTTACATAGTCAAACTTCATGAAATGACTTCATAGTCCGGTTCCTTGTGCTGACTACATAGTGCGTTTCCATGTATTGACATCATAGTCCGGCTCCATTTCCTTTCAGCAGAAAATAAATATTTTATTTAGACACCTACATCTCTCATGTTGATCCAGATTAAGGAAATGTGTACACGATCTTCTATTTCTATTGGAAACACATTCTATCAGTACCTAACCATCAGCACATCCTGTGTTGGCTGACTTTTCTTTCTTAACTGTTCGGATGCACAATTGTATTAGGCGGAATTCGAACCTTGTACTGTGTCCGGTACATGGCTGGAACACGGTTCCTGATCTTCTAGGGAAGCAGAGGTACGGCATAATGCTGACTACAATATTCCTAGGCATGCTTTATGTCCACAAAATATACTGGTCTAACATTGAAGTTCACAATACTCTTCAATCTAATAGATTTCGTGAGGGGGCACTCTACATTTAAACATCCACACAATCACCGATGTACTCCACATCAATTGTGTGTGTCTCCCGTAGTCGTAACCTTCGACAATAGTTACCTTATTGTTCCGACAGGCCGATGTTGTGCTTGATTTAGTTGCGGGAACGGCGTGGGGGAACGGAACAACAAAGAAACATGTCGAACGGGCCAGAGTTGTGCCCTGATGTCGACGTCTGTTTCGGCGGCATTGGACTCGAAACGCCATCGAATCGAATGACTGCTGGGAATGAGCACTTATGGGAATGCCGCATGTGCTGTGAGGCCAGTTTTCTAATCAAGAAGAAGAATTGTGTGTGTCTTATTAGAAATGCGAGTAAAATGCTGGAGTACTATATAGAGAAATGTCTGCAAACCGTGACCCAGTCCACTCGTGTGATGTTCTCTTTTACCCCACTAGATACATACATTTTAATACATCTCTATCGTAAGACTGTCAAGCTGTGATGTGGTCACCAAAGAGAAAAAGAAAACGAGGAAGACCAAAAGAAACGTTACGTAGAACTATTACAAGAGAACGTTTCACCATCGGTATCAGAAACAATGAAGATCTAAAACAAATTGCAATGAAACGAGACATGGAAATCTATGACATCCGCCCTATGTGCCGTATATGGCCCTAGAGGAATAACTAAATAACTAATACATCTCTATACCAGAATTCATCAAATGATATGCTTGTAATTTATCATCAAAATAAACATGATCAAAGCAACCAGAGACTAACCAACATAAGATGGCTGCAAAATTATGAACACAAGAGCATATTTTCAATCTACGTCGTAGGACATCATCATCAAATCCATAATCCTTCAAGGTAGTAGGGGTGCCACTCAGGAAAAATAACCAACACAAAAATGTCTCTATACCTCTCTGGTCTCGATTTCTTGTTTAAGTATGGGTAGAATAAAACTGATCCAGTCTAATATAATCAAGAGAGGAGGTGGTCTGAGAAAGTTTGATGTGTGTTGGCTAGGGGGATGAAGGATGTGATGAAAGTTGACGTCAGCAATACTGTTTTATAATCCATTTAAATTATTTGAATTTGAAACATGTTTTGATGTTTCCAAAAATCAGAAAATAATTGTTTTTTCTGTAATTATTGCGATCTAGATAATTTTGGGAGGCAGTAATTTATTTTACATATTGAAATTAAACATGGGTACCCGAATCTATGAATTTTGACAGTTGTCGGAAATTGCGTAGGGGGGGGGGGGAATTTGAAAAAAATTGCTGACGTATTTTTGGATAGCTTTCCATGTGTAAATGTGCCAAACACCTTTGACCCCAGAGTACATACATCGAGAGAGTGACAAACACCTCAGACCCCAGATTACATACGTCGAGAGTGGCAGACACCTCAGACCCCAGATTACATACTTCAAGTATACAATCTCTCGGACTATCTGAAAATGCGTGTATAAAAATGACGTCACGATCCAGAGTCAACCCTACGACTCATTAGTCACATTTGAACAAGCCAGACATTATTTAATTTGTTTCTATTCTTCTTCTACAGTGTTCATTTTCAAACTCGTGCAGAGTATCAGGATCTTGACCAGAGAACAAAATTTTTTGTGTCAGATTTTACAGCCTGACTGTGATATTTCCGGCTCTTTGTCCTGACATATCAGAAGTCATCATGACTTATATGTTATGATCATTCTTTATTGTAGAGGACAGTCAGCCAACTCTCAGTAGTCATATCTTTCGACATGTATGACAGGTAATAGTGTCGATATTATTTTATTTATTTTCGTGCCATGGCATTATTTCTATTAATATTTTATTACACATTTATGCGTTGTTGTGAATATTCTTACATAAACAACCCAACAACATAGGAGAACTCTTCAACCATCTTTCGGTGCACTCCCAAGCACCCCATAATTTTCCATCATGTTTCTTAGTCTAGCCACATTATACATTGATCTCCGGAAAATTTAACGGGTGTCAACCAATCAATTATGCTATTTTAGAACTATGTAATGTATCCATGTCTTTTCACTCTATCCAAGGCTAACCCCATTAACATTTTTCTCAAATTCCTCCGCTCAACTAAACAGCATTTGCTGCCCATAAACAGGATTGTCATAAAAAGGTTAAGTGCTCATGTTGAAATCGTATAGAGGATATTGAGGCTAAACGAGGGCAGAGATGTAAAGGATTCAACAAAATAGAATGGAAGAGTTTGGGAGAAGGGTTTGGGGAATCATCCATTAAGGACTCCCATTGTGGTTTAAAGAGGCGAGTGCGATTACTACCATGCAGCGTTCAACAATTTGAGGAAGGTGAGTTAGAAATTCTCTCATGATGAGAATAAAAATGTTGTTAAGAACTCTGATACAGCTTGAGACAAGAGAACTCTGATACGACGTGAGACAAGAGAACTCTGACACGACGTGAGACAAGAGAACTCTGACACGACGTGAGACAAGAGAACTCTGACACGACGTGAGACAAGAGAACTCTGACACGACGTGAGTCAAGAGAACTCTGATACAACGTGAGACAAGAGAACTCTGACACGACGTGAGACAAGAGAACTCTGACACGACGTGAGACAAGAGAACTCTGACACGACGTGAGACAAGAGAACTCTGACACGACGTGAGACAAGAGAACTCTGACACGACGTGAGACAAGAGAACTATGACACGACGTGAGACAAGAGAACTCTGACACGACGTGAGACAAGAGAACTCTGACACGACGTGAGACAAGAGAACTCTGACACGACGTGAGACAAGAGAACTCTGACACGACGTGAGACAAGAGAACTCTGATACAACGTGAGACAAGAGAACTCTGACACGACGTGAGACAAGAGATCTCTGATACATCTTTAGACAAGAGAACTCTGATACATCTTTAGACAAGAGAACTCTGATAAAACTTTAGACAAGAGAACTCTGATACAACTTTAGACAAGAGAACTCTGACACGACGTGAGACAAGAGAACTCTGATAAAACTTTAGACAAGAGAACTCTGATACATCTTTAGACAAGAGAACTCTGATACATCTTTAGACAAGAGAACTCTGACACATCTTTAGACAAGAGAACTCTGATACATCTTTAGACAAGAGAACTCTGATACATCTTTAGACAAGAGAACTCTGATACATCTTTAGACAAGAGAACTCTGATACACCTTTAGACAAGAGAACTCTGATACATCTTTAGACAAGAGAACTCTGACACGACGTGAGACAAGAGAACTCTGATACATCTTTAGACAAGAGAACTCTGATACATCTTTAGACAAGAGAACTCTGATAAAACTTTAGACAAGAGAACTCTGACACGACGTGAGACAAGAGAACTCTGATACATCTTTAGACAAGAGAACTCTGATACATCTTTAGACAAGAGAACTCTGATAAAACTTTAGACAATAGAACTCTGACACGACGTGAGACAAGAAAACTCTGATACATCTTTAGACAAGAGAACTCTGATAAAACTTTAGACACGAGAACTCTGATACATCTTTAGACAAGAGAACTCTGATAAAACTTTAGACAAGAGAACTCTGATACAACTTTAGACAAGAGAACTCTGACACGACGTGAGACAAGAGAACTCTGACACGACGTGAGACAAGAGAACTCTGACACGACGTGAGACAAGAGAACTCTGACACGACGTGAGACAACAGAACTCTGATACAACGTTAGACAAGAGAACTCTAATACAACTTTAGACAAGAGAACTCTGATACAACTTTGGACAAGAGAACTCTGATACAACTTTAGACAAGAGAACTCTGATACAACTTTAGACAAGAGAACTCTGATACAACTTTAGACAAGAGAACTCTAATACATCTTTAGACAAGAGAACTCTAATACAACTTTAGACAAGAGAACTCTAATACAACTTTAGACAAGAGAACTTTGATACAACTTTAGACAAGAGAACTCTGATACATCTTTAGACAAGAGAACTCTGATACAACTTTAGACAAGAGAACTCTGATACAACTTTAGACAAGAGAACTCTAATACAACTTTAGACAAGAGCACTCTGATACAACTTTAGACAAGAGAACTCTAATACATCTTTAGACAAGAGAACTCTAATACAAATTTAGACAAGAGAACTCTAATACAACTTTAGACAAGAGAACTCTGATACATCTTTAGACAAGAGAACTCTGATACATCTTTAGACAAGAGAACTCTAATACAACTTTAGACAAGAGAACTCTGATACAACTTTAGACAAGAGAACTCTGATACAACTTTAGACAAGAGAACTATGATACAACTTTAGACAAGAGAACTCTGATACAACTTTAGACAAGAGAACTCTAATACATCTTTAGACAAGAGAACTCTAATACAACTTTAGACAAGAGAACTCTAATACAATTTTAGACAAGAGAACTTTGATACAACTTTAGACAAGAGAACTCTGATACATCTTTAGACAAGAGAACTCTGATACAACTTTAGACAAGAGAACTCTGATACAACTTTAGACAAGAGAACTCTAATACAACTTTAGACAAGAGAACTCTGATACAACTTTAAACAAGAGAACTCTAATACATCTTTAGACAAGAGAACTCTAATACAAATTTAGACAAGAGAACTCTAATACAACTTTAGACAAGAGAACTCTGATACATCTTTAGACACGAGAACTCTTATACATCTTTAGACAAGAGAACTCTGATACATCTTTAGACAAGAGAACTCTGATACATCTTTAGACAAGAGAACTCTGATACATCTTTAGACAAGAGAACTCTGATACATCTTTAGACAAGAGAACTCTGATACATCTTTAGACAAGAGAACTCTGATACATCTTTAGACAAGGGAACTCTAATACAACTTTAGACAAGAGAACTCTGATACAACTTTAGACAAGAGAACTCTAATACAACTTTAGACAAGACAACTCTGATACAACTTTAGACAAGAGAACTCTGATACAACTTTAGACAAGAGAACTCTAATACAACTTTAGACAAGAGAACTCTAATACATCTTTAGACAAGAGAACTCTGATACATCTTTAGACAAGAGAACTCTGATACATCTTTAGACAAGAGAACTCTGATACATCTTTAGACAAGAGAACTCTGATACAACTTTAGACAAGAGAACTCTGATACATCTTTAGACAAGAGAACTCTGATACAACGTTAGACAAGAGAACTCTGATACAACTTTAGACAAGAGAACTCTAATACATCTTTAGACAAGAGAACTCTGATACAACTTTAGACAAGAGAACTCTGATACATCTTTAGACAAGAGAACTCTGATACAACTTTAGACAAGAGAACTCTGATACAACTTTAGACAAGAGAACTCTGATACAACTTTAGACAAGAGAACTATGATACAACTTTAGACAAGAGAACTATGATACACCATTAGACAAGAGAACTATGATACAACTTTAGACAAGAGAACTCTGATACAACTTTAGACAAGAGAACTATGATACAACTTTAGACAAGAGAACTATGATACAACTTTAGACAAGAGAACTATGATACAACTTTAGACAAGAGAACTCTGATACAACTTTAGACAAGAGAACACTGATACAACTTTAGACAAGAGAACTCTGATACAACTTTAGACAAGAGAACTATGATACAACTTTAGACAAGAGAACTCTAATACAACTTTAGACAAGAGAACTCTTATAAAACTTTGGACAAGAGAACTCTGATACAACTTTAGACAAGAGAACTCTGATACAACTTTAGACAAGAGAACTATGATACAACTATAGACAAGAGAACTCTGATACAAATTTAGACAAGAGAACTCTGATACAACGTTGGACAAGAGAAGTCTGATACAACTTTAGACAAGAGAACTCTTATAAAACTTTGGACAAGAGAACTCTAATACAACTTTAGACAAGAGAACTCTGATACAACGTTAGACAAGAGAACTATGATACAACTTTA
Organism: Meghimatium bilineatum; assembly: GCA_034231615.1. Taxonomy (NCBI): domain Eukaryota; kingdom Metazoa; phylum Mollusca; class Gastropoda; order Stylommatophora; family Philomycidae; genus Meghimatium; species Meghimatium bilineatum. Next base: position 24,906,527 of record CM067301.1, read on the forward strand.
GACAAGAGAACTCTGATACAACTTTAGACAAGAGAACTCTTATAAAACTTTAGACAAGAGAACTCTGATACAACTTTAGACAAGAGAACTCTTATAAAACTTTAGACAAGAGAACTCTGATACAACTTTAGACAAGAGAACTCTGATACAACTTTAGACAAGAGAACTCTGATACAACTTTAGACAAGAGAACTCTGATACAACATTAGACAAGAGAACTATGATACAACTTTAGACAAGAGAACTATGATACAACTTTAGACAAGAGAACTATGATACAACTTTGGACAAGAGAACTCTGATACAACGTTAGACAAGAGAACTATGATACAACTTTAGACAAGAGAACTCTGATACAACTTTAGACAAGAGAGCTCTGATACAACTTTAGACAAGAGAACTATGATACAACTTTAGACAAGAGAACTCTGATACAACTTTAGACAAGAGAACTATGATACAACTTTGGACAAGAGAACTCTGATACAACGTTAGACAAGAGAACTATGATACAACTTTAGACAAGAGAACTCTGATACAGCTTTAGACAAGAGAACTCTGATACAACTTTAGACAAGAGAACTGTGATACAACTTTAGACAAGAGAACTCTGATACAACTTTAGACAAGAGAACTATGATACAACTTTGGACAAGAGAACTCAGATACAACTTTAGACAAGAGAACTCTGATACAACTTTAGACAAGGGAACTCTGATACAACGTTAGACAAGAGAACTATGATACAACTTTAGACAAGAGAACTCTGATACAACTTTAGACAAGAGAACTCTTATAAAACTTTAGACAAGAGAACTCTGATACAACTTTAGACAAGAGAACTCTGATACACCTTTAGACAAGAGAACTATGATACAACGTTAGACAAGAGAACTCTGATACAACGTTAGACAAGAGAACTATGATACAACTTTAGACAAGAGAACTCTGATACAACTTTAGACAAGAGAACTCTTATAAAACTTTAGACAAGAGAACTCTGATACAACTTTAGACAAGAGAACTCTTATAAAACTTTAGACAAGAGAACTCTGATACAACTTTAGACAAGAGAACTCTGATACAACTTTAGACAAGAGAACTCTTATAAAACTTTGGACAAGAGAACTCTGATACAACTTTAGACAAGAGAACTCTGATACAACTTTAGACAAGAGAACTATAATACAACTTTAGACAAGAGAACTCTGATACAACTTTAGACAAGAGAACTATGATACAACTTTAGACAAGAGAACTCTGAAACAACTTTAGACAAGAGAACTATGATACAACTTTAGACAAGAGAACTCTGATACAATTTTAGACAAGAGAACTCTAATACAACTTTAGACAAGAGAACTCTAATACAACTTTAGACAAGTGAACTCTGATACAACTTTAGACAAGAGAGCTCTAATACAACTTTAGACAAGAGAACTCTAATACAACTTTAGACAAGAGAACTCTAATACAACTTTAGACAAGAGAACTCTGATACAACTTTAGACAAGAGAACAATGATGAATATAGCAGTGGTAATATATTACCAAAATCGTATAGCGTTTTACGTTCAGACCAGATCTCGTTATAAATATGATGAAAAGATTTCTATTCTACCTATGTTGTTGTGCCTCACCTGTCTAGAGAGGCCTCGTTCTCAAAGTAATGCAAATTAACAATATGTAGTCCAGAAAACGGATTGTATTGCGTGCAGTTTGAAGCATGGGTTCCACATTGACTTCAATATTGACACATCCGACTGTATCATGATTTCTGTGTCTTTTTTTTTTCATCTATGAGCATTCCCCCATGCATTACTTAGTAGCCTCTTACAACGAGCGTGTTTGTGCTCATATTCTTAGAACTTGATTTCATCAGAAGGTAGAATCTTCTTCTTCTTCTTCTGAGTTCATTCCCAAACTCCTGCAGATTAGCAGGATGTAGTCCGGAGAACGTAATGCGTTGTGTCATGGTTTACAGCATCCGACTTCAGCATGGCTTTGGGTCACTGACCCTATATGGGATGGGGCAGCCAACTCCATCCCATAATCTCCTTAGTCGCCTTTTACGACATGCGTGGAAGTTAAACAGTTTTGCTACTCTATGCTCCCATCTCGGGCCCCTGCAACACACGGGCGAGAAGGTAGAATTAAAATAGTCACAGTCTTCTGGATACGATATTTAACTCTTTCTGAAGCTATTGATTTTAAATAAGTATGTCATAGATGTATCGTTCATACTTCTTGTATTTTAAAACAAATGAACAAATGAGTAATCACATATTGACAAAATTAGGAACATGACATCGTATGCCTGATGTCATCAATATTCAATTAATAAAAAAGTAAATGTGTAACACTGACTTCCTATTAAGATTATATATTAAATGACAAAACTAATCAATGATTTTCTATCATGATTGCTTTATTAATAACAAAACAATGATATCAATAAATACAATACTAACACCGTTGAATTAAATACAGATAATACTTAATGTAACAAGAGAAGTAGAGTAACTAATGATAATATAGGAAACTTCTTCCTTAATCACTTTCAGATTTCCACATTGGTGACTTTGCGACATGTAGTAGTCACACCCATACTTCCATAATGATGACTTTGATAAAGATAGTAGTCAAACCAATACTCCGAGCAGAGCCGTAGTGTTTTTCATGAAAGGACAGGGCATGTTCAATTGCTTCTCCGTTCTTCATCGCATGTTGTGCAGGTCTGTAACAAATGTTTCGCTGTCATAGGGTTGGTGTCACAGAAGAAGACATCTTTTACCGATCTTGTATTTGTTATGAATGTGGTGATGCAGTCTGCTGTTGAAATATGATCAACTGTTCACACTATTAGTTATGTATTTGATAGTTGGTTAGTTGGTCGGTTGCTGATCCAGTGGTCCATGTGCTCATGCCCTTTGACCATGTATTTGATTATCAGGCAGTTATTTCGTTTGGAAATGTAAAGAAATAACATTAGAAAGCCATGCGTTAAGAAAAAAAAGGTAATGAAATATGATGTTGGAATAATCCCCTTTGCTTTGAGCAGGTACCTCAAACTGATGCATAGTAGGAAATACTGGGAAGACAATCAGGTTTTTCTGACAAATCAACCTGAGCTTGATGGTGGCATATTTGGTATGCTCATTCTCTCGTGTAATACATGGTTGGTTGCTGATCCACCAGCCTGTTATCCAGGTGGTATCCGTCGTAGAAAGAGTGGCCCTCACAGAATGAGGTGTCAGTCCTCTCAACACCAAAGTGTAAAACCTGGTTGTTTGCTGATCCACCAGCCTGTTATCCAGGTGGTATCCGTCGTAGAAAGAGTGGCCCTCACAGTCACAGAATGAGGTGTCAGTCCTCTCAACACCAAAGTGTAAAACCTGGTTGTTTGCTGATCCACCAGCCTGTTATCCAGGTGGTATCCGTGGTAGAAAGAGTGGCCCTCACAGAATGAGGTGTCAGTCCTCTCAGCACCAAAGCGAAAGTGGTTACGAATGACCCGCTCACTACTTAGAAACCGAGGTACATATCTGCTAAGTTCGACTATCAACAGTTCCATAAGACATTCTAAACAGTAAATAATTATGACCAAAAATGTTATTTTTTGATAATTTTTGTGTTTTTCGTTAGTCGGCGCTGGCTTATTTTAGCATGCGACTCCAAGTATATATCTATATATAAGGACCAACGAAAAATCACGACAATAACAAAATACCTAACGAATGTAGTATTTGTACCTTATGTTCAGATGTCCATACTGAAGCTTTGTATGTGTTAGAGTCAATTCTTCGCTAAACGACAGACCAAGGTTTTCCAGTTTACGCTTGGTTGGAAATAAAGTATTACTTACTCTGTGAACCTAGACACAAGGATGTAGGGTACGAGTACTCAATGCTGTGGTAAAAGGTCGATAAATAGTGCTATCGATACTGCGCGAGTGCAGTAGACGAATTTTGTCTCAAGCTGGTCAACAATAAACTAGGAAACTAAGCACTTATGGGAAACCGTGTATTATAACGCTGGTTCACATCTCCAGTTTACCTTTACCTGTGCATTCACACACTGTAAAAACTGATGTTAATAATGCAAACCATTTTTCGTGATGTAATCTACATTAGAAGGTTTTGGAGAAACATCCATTTGAAGGTTTTGGAGAATCATCCATTAGAAGGTTTTGGAGAACCATCCATTAGAAGGGGTTGGAGAATCATCCATTAAAAGGGTTTGGAGAATCATCCATAAGAAGGGTTTGGAGAATCATCCATTAGTAGGTATTGCAGAATCATCCATTAGTATGTTTTGGAGTATCATCCATCAGTATGTCCTGGAGAATCATCCATTAGTAGGTTTTGGAGAATCATCCATAAGAAGATTTTGGAGAATCATCCATTAAAAGAGTTTGGAGAATCATCCATTAGAAGGGTTTGGAGAATAATCCATTAGAATGATTTGGAGAATCATCCATTAGAAGGGTTTAGAGAATCATCATTTAAAGACACACATTGAAGAATAAATACGATTGTAGGATTGCATAAATACCACTGCGGACCATTGTAATTCAAAAACCATTGTGATTCAGTATTACAAACCATTTATCGTAATGTAATTCCAGAACGAGAAGAGGAAGTAAAGAATACACAGACTTCATGACCTGTCATGTATATCATAAGAGTCGACGAAATAGGTTTGGGGAATATATTGGAACCGTTCCATTTCATAGATTATAGTTACCAGCCAGTAATGCTGAAAAAGAATGTTTCAGGATTAAAGTTTCATGTATCACAGGCAAGCTGTAAACGATGACATAGCTTATTTTGTTCTCTGGACTAGATTATATTAATCAAAGAAGTTAAATATTAGTGAAATAACGATAGTTCGTCAGGGTTGCGTGTTCTTGCCCTTACTTTTCAATATATACATAGACAGAATAATAAAAGAGGCAAAAAGTGCAGAGGGTAACATCACCGACGCAGAATAAGATAACTCAGAGCAACTAAACAATGAACTAAATGAACTTCTTTTCGCATAAGACCAACGCATCATATATAAAAACGAAGAACAATTACACAATCATGTTAACTCAATATCTGAAACAAGTAGAAAATACATCAAAGATGGAAACTAGGACAATTTTCAGAACACCCAGCTCACTAAACATACAGATACATAGGAGTAAAAAAAAGTTACGGAGCTAAAAAAATCTTGATAGTATTTTCATAGAGAATGAAAACCTTGATAGAAAGATAGAGACGAGAAGTCAAAAGTTAAATGCAGTAACTGTTACCACTACTTCTTCTTCTTCTTTATGTCCTCATGTACCTTTCGGTGTTGAGGGGAGAGTGAGTGTACGGTCTTTTGCCCTTCTGTTTGCCTCCTCTGCTGTTATATTTCCGAGTGTCTCTAATACACTATCTATCCACCTTTTACGAGGGCGTCCAATAGGTCTCCTGTTTTCGTATCGTTTGTTAAGTGTTTTTTGGATAATACTTTGCTCTTTCTGTCTGGTTATGTGGCCGTACCATTTGACTTGTTGTTTCTGTATGTATTCTATTGTTGGCTTGATCCCTAATTGTTTCCTTAGTACTTCATTCCTGATTTTGTCTCTCAAGCTAACTCCAATCATACGTCTCACACATTTCATTTCAGTGGTGTTAATCTTATGTATTGTTCTAGAATCTAATGTCCTTGTTTGACACCGATAACACAATGTTGGTAAGAAAATGGTGTTGAAAAGCGCTTTCTCTGTTTCTAGTGTAATATCTTTGTTTCTTAGTAAAGGTGTTAATTGACCAATGATCTGACAGGCCTTATTACATCTTGCGTTTGCTTCTTCATCGCAAGATTGAAATGGAAGTTAACAGACACATGATTTACAGTATATTCTTAGTGCCTAAACCTGATCTCTCTCTCTCTCTCTCTCTCTCTCTCTCTCTCTCTCAACTTCACATTACAGAAAGATAGTGACATGTGAGATGAAATGCTTGAGGAAAGCTGCAGTGGTGACCATGCTCGATAGATTACGAAATGAAGAGATCAGGGAAAGAATAGGTATAACACCTTGCACATATTACATAGAAATACAACAAATCAAATGGTTTGGCCACATTATGTGAATGCATCACGACAAGTTGCCGTAAATGAATATACTCAAATAAGATCAGGGCACAAAGCCAGAGGAAGACCGCGGAAAAGATGGATAGAAAACGTCAGGGACATCCTTTACAGACACGGTCATAGCACAGCCGAGGCCACACATCTGGCGATAGAACGCAAGCTCGAGCTCCAATCACCCCTACGCTTAACGACAAGGGTGGATAACAAATCACCTGGGGAAAGACAAGACAATGAAATAAACACAGTCTAGAAGGAAGTTACGCAACATTCATTTCGCAATCTTGCATGGAAATACACGTTACAGTACAATCACGTATTCATAGACAACGTGAAAACGTTACTGACCGAGACTTGAAATAATGACCAGTTTTGAATACTTCTTAAATGAACTTATTCTTTTCATTCACTCTCCTGCAAATCTCAGATATTTGAAATTGTCAGAAACAACTCTAGGAACTTACATCCAATGTAGCATCTTTCTTTGATAATGTGTCTGTCTGTCTCTCTTCCGTGGTTGATTCCACAATTATTTAGAGCTACCTTAAGGCATGCTGATTTCATTGAGGTTTATCTTGTAGGATGTTAATAACAAAATCAATCATTTGGAGATGTTTAGATCGGAACTTTCAATACAATTCTGAGACAATACTTAATAGGGAAAACAAGAAAGTGTATTGCGACTTTTGAAATTTTGTACTAGAGGAAATTTCACATTGTTTTGAAATGTTTTCAGTACAGGGAATTTCATATTCTTTTGACAGGTTCTTAGTACAGGAACGTTCACTAAAGTCATTTCTGAAAGGTCTTGTCTTGTCCTATCTGTGTGTGCCTCTAGACATCGTGGGGAACCGAAGGCTAATTTCTTTAGCTGTGATGCCGCTGCCATGGTGCAGCCTTGGTGTTCTAGTATTTCTCTGATGTTATATATACATCTTGGTCTGGGTCTTCCCCTGTTTCTCTTTTATTTAAGACTGTTGATGTTATGCAATCTGGATCAGCACTTTTAAAAGGTGAGAATGTAAATGGGAAAACTGAACACATTAACATGTGATGTACGACAAAAGACGGCTTGTACTCAAACATAGATTATGGACAAGATAATAGTAGGCCTATACATAAATCACTACCGTTCCAGAGTTAACCCAACAAGTTGGAAGTATGGCTTGCAGTAACACCGTGCAAATGTCAGTTTTAATGGAAATAGGTAAATTAAAGCTCAACCAAGAGCAAAAATTATATACTTACAACAAAGCATATAGAAACAACGCTTCTTTGTATAAGCTTTTATTAGAACATAATGACGACAATGATTGAATAATACCACACATGGCGGCTCCTTATAAAATAAATTGATAATACATATTTAAAAATTAATTATTTTTGTGAATTAACGATATATTTCATAATATATATATATTATATTGTTTTAATTATTACAATAATATTCTTGTTAATTTAATATAAGCTCTTAATATGTTTTTCGAAATTTCCTATTTAAATTAATGTATGAAATTGTGCATATTGTTATTCAACCATACACTTTACATATCGTCTATGTTTCATAAAAACCCGTATAGTGATTACTATGTTCACGGTGAAGCATATATAGTTCATTACTTTCTCGACAATTTAACGGCTTCAGCAGTAATGTATCATTAATTGTTATTTACAATTGGTGGCGGGGGGGGGGGGGAGCAATAACATTTATGTCTTGCAAAGTTTTGCGGTGGCTCAAAAAACTTTGGGAACCTATGCAATAGACCAGTGTTTCCCAACATTTTGTTAACCATGCCCCACCTAAGTCTTTCTTTCTACAATTATGATGCTAATTTATGGGGCGTGGGTTCTACGTTGAGAATGACTGGTACATACTGTCAAGAACTACATGTTCCATCTTACGTGACTACATCATCACCATTACCATCACGTACATGCCTATAAGTAACCATCACGTACATGCCTATAAGTAACCATCACGTACATTCCTATAAGCCCCCATCACGTACATGCATATGTCCCAATCACGTACATGCATATAAGCCCCCATCACCTACATGCCTATAAGCCCTCATCACGTACACACCTATAATCCCTCATCATGTACATGTATATAAGCCCCCATCACATACATACCTATAAATCTTCATTACATACATGCATATAAGTCCCAATCACATACATGCCTATAAGTCTTGATCACGGACATGTCTATAAGTCTTGATCACGGACATGTCTATAAGTCTTGATCACGGACATGTCTATAAGTCTTGATCACATACATGCCTATAAGTCTTGATCACGGACATGTCTATAAGTCTTGATCACGGACATGTCTATAAGTCTTGATCACGGACATGCCTATAAGTCTTGATCACATACATGCCTATAAGTCTTGATCACATACATGCCTATAAGTCTTGATCACATACATGCCTATAAGTCTTGATCTCGAACATGTCTATAAGTCTTGATCACATACATGCCTATAAGTCTTGATCACGGGCATGTCTATAAGTCTTGATCACGGACATGTCTATAAGTCTTGATCACGGACATGTCTATAAGTCTTGATCACGGACATGTCTATAAGTCTTGATCACGGACATGTCTATAAGTCTTGATCACATACATGCCTATAAGTCTTGATCACGGACATGTCTATAAGTCTTGATCACGGACATGTCTATAAGTCTTGATCACGGACATGTCTATAAGTCTTGATCACATACATGCCTATAAGTCTTGATCTCGAACATGTCTATAAGTCTTGATCACGGACATGCCTATAAGTCTTGATCTCGAACATGTCTATAAGTCTTGATCACGGACATGTCTATAAGTCCACGATTTCTTTTCAAAAATACGATACACTTCAAATACTATTATTGATTTTGACATGCAGCTCATACACATACAAGTAATTCATATTTTTGTTTTGTTGTTCATTCTAACTCCTATTTCCTCATTCGTTCGATCTCATTTTTCTTCCTCTTTTCTCCCATCACAATTAACTTTTTTCCCCCTCATGTTTATATCTATATATTTCCTCTATTTTTCTTGTATTATCCTTCATTATTGTGCCAATTATTAATTTAAATATTGAATTATATATCCACTTTTTCAGCCCAAAATCTAAATAGTGTGATATTTGTGTGTGTCGCATATTCAAAATCTGCTCTCATGTTCCGTAGGGATTAAATCCCTACTTTTGATACAATATAAAGGCTATAACATGCTAGAGATCTATATATCTTTTTCCACTAATGAGCATGTTCCCAGAGCAGGAAATATGGAAAGAAGCTTATTAGACATATTGCACATAAATAAACCAATTTTTGGGGGATGTTTTTTTTGAGAAAAGGAAATTTAGATTATGATGGTGATCATCAAATGTGTTAGTTTGTCTTAGTGGCCAATGAAAGAAAGTATTGAACTGTACAGACTTCTGTATTTTGTATTACATTTTTAAAAATTATTTTCCCTCTTGTTAACACTAATATAAATAATAAACCGATCGATGAGGTTGAAGACTGTGGAATGAACTCGTGACATGTGTGTGGCGAGGAAAGCTTGAGTGAAGACACGGGACATGGACTTGTGAGCGATGTTTGGCGAGGAAAGCTTTAATAATGACACGGGAAATCGACTCGTGACCTATGTGTGGCGAGGAAAGTTTGAGTGATGACACGGGAAATCGACTCGTGACCTATGTGTGGCGAGGAAAGTTTGAGTGATGACACGGGAAATCTACTCGTGACCTGTGTGTGGCGAGGTAAGTTTGAGTGATGACACGGGAAACCGACTCGTGACCTGTGTGTGGCGAGGTAAGTTTGAGTGATGACACGGGAAACCGACTCGTGACCTGTGTGTGGCGAGGTAAGTTTGACTGATGACACAAATAATTCGACAGTGAATATGATCTGACATACTTGCACTCCGGGTGAACCCATAGACACTCAATTTTCCTCAGCAGATTTCATAATGGTCATCTTTAATATAATGCCTACCAAAGACTTCCCTCACAGTGGGTAGAGGTCTACTTGCGTTTGTGTATGTAATATAATTTTATTTGCCTTATGATTATTATTTTATCTATCTATCTATCTATCTATCTATCTATCTATCTATCTATCTATCTATCTATCTATCTATCTATCTATCTATCTATCTATCTATCTATCTATCTATCTATCTATCTATCTATCTATCTATCTATCTATCTATCTATCTATCTATCTATCTATCTATCTATCTATCTATCTATCTATCTATCTATCTATCTATCTATCTATCTATCTATCTATCTATCTATCTATCTATCTATCTATCTATCTATCTATCTATCTATCTATCTATCTATCTATCTATCTATCTATCTATCTATCTATCTATCTATCTATCTATCTATCTATCTATCTATCTATCTATCTATCTATCTATCTATCTATCTATCTATCTATCTATCTATCTATCTATCTATCTATCTATCTATCTATCTATCTATCTATCTATCTATCTATCTATCTATCTATCTATCTATCTATCTATCTATCTATCTATCTAACTATATATTTCAATATATTCCACTGGAGTCCGATTGTGCATTTGTGTACCCTGATATTGTATGCCTATATGTTGTGGCGACAGCAAAGGCATACATCCCTTATCACACACAGCAAACAGTACCTCACTGCACTTCATAACGGTAAACATACAACTGTATAACATGCAACATGTAACGAAAGTTGTTTAGTACTTCAATTTCTTCCAACCCATCAACAACTACGTTATACCTTGTGTCCGTTTGTCACAATACTCATATTTAATCAGGTGCCCGAAATTACATAGACACCATTTAACATGATAACAAAATAGTTCTTCTATAATTCAAGTATCTTGATATCAGGTGCCCGTAATTAAATATGCAATATGTAACACAATAACAATGTATCTACTATTCGATTCACGTAAAATAAATTCAATATCTGGAGTCTGTAATTACATTCTTAATATGTAACACAATAACAGTGTATTTACTGTTTTATTCACGTAACATAAACTCAATAACTGGAGTCCGTAATTACATATTTAATATGTAACACAATAACAGTGTATTTACTGTTTTATTCACGTAACATAAACTCAATAACTGGAGTCCGTAATTACATATTTAATATGTAACACAATAACAATGTATTTACTATTTACAACAACGTAACATAAACAATTACTCAATATAATTTGTCCGTGTATCACATACGCAATTTTTAACATAATACGAGCAATGTATGTACTGTTTGATTCCAGTATTCCTAAACTTATAAATCATCCGTTTGATTTAAAAACAAAAATCCCTTATTGGAAACATGTTCTCATTTATACACAGATGATTCTAATTTCCTATACGTCAGGTCACAGTTTCCGCTTCATGTCACGTGTGGTTTTTTTTATTTGTTTCTGCGCGTTATATTCCATTTTCAAATATATTTTTGCAAAGTTTTAACAATGGATACGGTTAAACTGAGCATTAGTTATGTCTGAGCATCTACAGAAAATGTATGTTCCCTCTGATCTAGTCATGTCTGAGCATCTACAGAAAATGTAGGTTCCCTCTGATCTAGTCATGTCTGAGCATCTACAGAAAATGTATGTTCCCTCTGATCTGAGATCCTAAACGATAGTGAGCGTCTTCTATCTTTCAGTTTTATTTATTTATTTTATTTATTTTATTTATTACTATGTGGGCTTTAGTGATTTTTTCTGTGCAATATATACACGTTCAGTAGAAAATGGTTCGATCACCTTATGAGAATGATCCCAAACCAAACACCAATAAGAGCATATAACAAAAGAATATCCGGGCGTAAAGCCAAAGGTAGACCAGGAAAAGTGTGGATAGAAAGATAGAAAGACATCAAGATAGCCTTGAACAAACAGACTAAAAATGCATCCACAGCAACACATCTGACCTTGAAACGACAACTTAAGATACCAACCCTACGTTTAACATCATGTGTGAATTCGATCAACCATCATTCACCTGGGGACAGAAAATAGACAACAGTATTTTGCCATTCATTTTCGAACGGCCCAGATGCATAATTGCCAGCGACGGGATTTGATCTCACTGCTTTGGTACTGTTGTGCTCTGTACAACACTGCTACAGAGGTGGATAACATGGGGGTTATTACATCTACAATTATTTTGCCATTTGTTAACCCTCACCCTCTTCATAGCCTTTCCTTATCAAAAAATTGTCAACAATCCAATGCGTTCATATGCTTAAATATATTTACATATTTACCTCTATGTCTACACTAGCAACTTTTTTTGCAGAAAGTGTACGAAAAAAAAACAGATTTTGTTTTGACAAAAAATATGTTTCAAATTATGTGTCTTTTATGTGTCTATGTAACAACCTATGTGTCTATTAAAATTTCATTGTCGACGACAACACTTGTAAAAACGTGTACCCATTGTCCACAACTGGCAAACGTTTTCAGACATACACCTCTTAATTGTTGATGTCATTTATAGGCATCCCTTCTGTTGGAGATTTGCTTCTGGTTTGAGCATCTTTGTAAAATGTTTACCCTCGTAGTTTGCTATGAGTAGGGAACCCACTGGTTGATGGATCAGCGGAATATCACCTATGGACATACTATAAATGTGTGTTGTTCGTCCATCACAAGTGATGATGACCATTTGTTACATCCACTTTTGAAAATTCAATTTTAGTTATGTCCTTGATTATGAGTTCGTAGATGGCTAATGAGCCCTATTCGAGCTGTAAATGTTCCTGGACAGTTTGGATATGGAATAACTACTGTAGATGGATCTTGGTCTATCCGTGACTTTCTAGCTGCTCTCCGCTGTTGAGCTGCCACATTTCTCATCTTTTCACAAGATGATGCGCTCTTTTTTATTTTAGAACGCCATGTAGATCTATTTTGTGCAAGTTCTTCCCATGTATCGTGGTCTATTTCAAAGGCTTTCAGTGAGTTCTTTAACGTGTCCTTGTAGTGCTTCCTTTGGCCACCTTGAGATAGTATACCCTTCTCTAGCTCACCATAGAAAAGTATCTTTGGCAGAATATGGTCTGGCATACGCACCAAATGACCTGCCCAACGAATCTGTGTCTGCATCAGGATCGTGTCAATGCTTGGGATACCAGCTCTAAATGTGTACACACCAATACAGGAACAAATAATTCTACGTTAATACCATTGTCTGGTACGAAAATGTAACTGCTTTCTTTGCCTATACTTGGGATACCAATGCTCTATATCAACCGACAGTGTGGAAAGTGTATACATGGGATGTAATAATACTGGAGGAAAATCGAATCATGTGAAATTCAGACAAGATTAATGACGTTGTGTATCAGTAATTGACATGACCTATATCAGGAGAAGTATATGATACTGTATTTATACGATGTCAGATCATGAACGCTCTGTGGTGGTCGTAATTATTCTATGACGATTACGAACTTGGAGTGACGATATTGGTCTTTCGATAACTATAGTGAACATTCTGTAACTATGGTGGACTTTCGATAACTATTGTAGACTTTCTGTGACTATAGTGAACATTCTGTAACTATTGTGGACGTTCTGTAACTATAGTGGACTTTCTATGACGATAATGTACGTTATGTACCTGTAGTGGACCGTTTGTTTCTACAGTGGACTTTGTGTAACTATAATGGACTGTCTGTGACGCAAGTGAACTTTGTGTAACTATAGGGGAGTTTCTGTCACAATAATGACCTTTCTGTAACTATAGTGGACTTTCTATGACGATACTGGAAATTTTGTAACTATAGTGGACTATAGTGCTCCATATTTTATCCACATAATCTCACGTCTAAGATGCATCTAGAGAAGATGACGAGACGATATGACAAAAAGAAGCAGGTGCAAACAGATACATCTAGACATGATGGAGAGAAAATTAAACAAAAGGAAGCAGGTGCAAACAGATAAATCTAGATAAAATGGAGAGACAATATGACAAAAGGAAGCAGGTACAAGCTTAATTTTGTTCTATCCTTGCTATTCTAATTTGTTAAAAAATAGATCAATAATCGACATAAATTGAGGAATAATGTTGATTTTCAGCGCACTGACACCTCTTACAGAATAATATCTACACATAGAAACGCCACAGGCCAATATCATAACTGTAATTAAAACTGCACACTCTGGTAGTTTATAATGTGGTATTTACAGCAAGAACCAGATCTAGCAGTTAAATATACGTCTACTACATAAATATGACACGACAGATAGAATGTATCATTAAATAAAACAACTCATTCATTTCTCTGGGGCATGTCAATACATGTAATGACAAATCACATTACCTTATTTCAGACATATAAACAGAAAGTCCAAGAGACAAATCTCAGAGAAAAACATCGGTACAGATCAAGTTTATCAATTGTTCGAACATGGTTTCTGATATTTCTGGAGTGACACTTGAGACCAGATACGAGCCAGTAAGAAATATACAAAATGTATGCTGTTATTTTAGGAAATTCCTTCTTATTCTGGTGTTCATGAAACTGAATTCTGGTGTTCATGAAACTGAACATTTAAAAAAAATTAGATTTCTTACTCTCTTAATGAGACTTAGAGATTCATTGTAAAAACTATATTTCCTCACGCACCAATTCAAAGTGTAACGATCGAAAATACAGGACATATTGACTAACGGGAAATCAAATCCTAAAAAATAACGAATTTTGGCTCTTTCTGTGATTGTATATTTTCTGCCACAAAAATAATGTATAATCATAGTGTATAATTAAAATCATGTGATATTCTTTCTTTGTTTAGTCCTCTACTGTTGTCCACACCGTCAGACAAGTCTTATATTCTCTATTTGACGTCTACACCAGCAAACATGTTTAATGTTCACTACTTGATGTCTATACCATCAGACATGTCGTATGTTCACTACTTGACGTCTACACCATCAGACAAGACTTATGTTCACTACTTGATGTCTACACCATCAGACAAGACTTACGTTCACTACTTGATGTCTACACCATCAGACAAAACTTATGTTCACTACTTGATGACTACACCATCAGACAAGACTTATGTTCACTACTTGATGTCTACACCATCAGACAAGACTTACGTTCACTACTTGATGTCTACACCATCAGACAAGACTTACGTTCACTACTTGATGTCTACACCATCAGACAAGACTTATGTTCACTACTTGATGTCTACACCATCAGACAAAACTTATGTTCACTACTTGATGTCTACACCATCAGACAAGACTTATGTTCACTACTTGATGTCTACACCATCAGACAAGATTTATGTTCACTACTTGATGTCTACACCATCAGACAAAACTTATGTTCACTACTTGATGTCTACACCATCAGACAAGACTTACGTTCACTACTTGATGTCTACACCATCAGCCAAAACTTATGTTCACTACTTGATGTCTACACCATCAGACAAGACTTATGTTCACTACTTGATGTCTACACCATCAGACAAGACTTATGTTCACTACTTGATGTCTACACCATCAGACAAGACTTATGTTCACTACTTGATGTCTACACCATCAGACAAGACTTACGTTCACTACTTGATGTCTACACCATCAGACAAAACTTATGTTCACTACTTGATGTCTACACCATCAGACAAGACTTATGTTCACTACTTGATGTCTACACCATCAGACAAAACTTATGTTCTCTACCTGATGTCTACACTGTCAGACAAGACTTATGTTCGTAATGGGAACACGTCTTTCTCATCTGTTTAAACAGGAAGTGGTCAAAAACATCAATTTAGAAAGCATAGTTTTCCAAAAGGCACTAGTTTTAAATCGTAGACTGGAATATTCAAACTATGGTTAGATCAATACAGAAAGATGCTACTTTAGGTTTTCTCAAAGTGGGCGATGTCGTACCCGAGAGAGCTAAAAGACGTTATGGATAGCTAAATGATCACCATGAGATAGAGGTAGGTATGATGTTTTTTTTTAAATCCAAAATTTTCAATTGTTGTAGACTAATTGAAGAAGAACACGTTGAGGAGCAGCGACTGGTTACTGTAAGGTATGCAGAGATAGAAGGCAATATGATAAGTTGGTAATTATACACCTGCTTCCGTGTCTACCACAAAGGTAAGATGCAGATGATGTTGGAGTTTTATTACAAGCAACCTGCGATGTGGATATATATACCTTTTTCTATCAACGTAAAAAACACACACACACACAAACACACACACACACACATAAGATGAGCTGTTTCACTACAGGTATCAATCAACCAAGTCCCGGTGCCCCACATAATATTTACATTTCTTCAGTTGCATAGGCCACGAACACGAATTTTTCATGTGTCTCATTTTGGAAGTATTCGTATTCTCACTCCATTTGATTCTCTCATCTCAGTTAGGTTATGTCATTTATGGTCTCTTATGTTATCTCAGTCAAATCCTTCATTGTTTCTACTGCCCTCTTAGTCAAGTCTTTCATGATATCCCTGTCATCTCAGTCAAGTCATTCATGATTTCTCTTGTCATCTCAGTCAATTCATTCATGGTTTCTCCTGTCATCTCAGTCAATTCATTCATGGTTTCTCCTTTCATCTCAGTCAATTCATTCATGGTTTCTCCTGTCATCTCAGTCAATTCATTCATGGTTTCTCCTGTCATCTCAGTCCATTCATGGTTTCTCCTGTCATCTCAGGCAACTCATTCATGGTTTCTCCTGTCATCTCAGTCAATTCATTCATTGTTTCTCCTGTCATCTCAGGAAACTCATTCATGGTTTCTCCTGTCATCTCAGTCAAGTCCATCAATGTCTATGTGTTTCTAGGTCTTTCTTGTATCCAATGTTCTTGTGGGCTGCACAACAATGATCTCCTAGATGCATATTTTGCATTGTTTGCGATGGTATGACCTAATGCATCTCCATTGGATTACTTTAACTTGAATGTCTATCAGATCTTTGCATATTTGTATTCACACCCTTTTTTAATTGTTTATCTGTCTATCTATTTTATCTATCTGTGCTCCTATAGCGCAGAATATCCTGTATAGATAAGAAATCCAGATCTCTAGTTCCAGCGATGTAATGCTACTCTGTGTTAATCTTGCATGTTGTTGAGACCCATAGTCGTACCCTCTTTAATGGTTGTTCTGCGAAAATTCTCACGTGGTCTCCACCTTTTTATTTTGTCATCTGGTACCCGTTTTAATGCTTGTAGTGACAGTTTTCATTCATTCTAAGTACATGTCCTTTATAAGTCATCGTTTTCTTATTATTGTCGTAGAAACATATTGATGTATGGCATATTCTCTTATTAGCTTGTTTGACTTAAATTCTTACCAACCAATACTTAAGTTTTCTAAGAAATTTATTTTCAAATGAATTTAATTTATTCTTGAGTGGTTTGTTATTATCCAATCTTCGCAATCATATGTTAATACGGATGAACCTTCACCGCATATCTTTGAAAATAAGCCTTCACTGCAAATGCTTGAATATAAGCCTTCACCGCAGATCTTTGAAAATAAACCTTCACTGCAGATTTGTGAAAATAAGCCTCCACTGTATATCTTTGAAAATATGCCTCCACTGCAGATCATTGGAAATAAACCTTCACTTCAGATCTTTGAAAATAAGCCTCCACTGAAGATTTTTTGAAAATAAGCCTCCACTGCAGATCTTTGAAAATATCCTTGAAATAAAAATTTAAGTCTAAGAGTTGGAAGTTGTATACGACAGAAATGTGGGTGTAATGTAATAAGCGAGGAGGCATCCGGTGTTACAAATCACTCTGTGATAAAGAAGCCAATTGTGGACAATCGATAAGCTAATATGTATGTCAGTAAATGTCGAATGTGTGTCATTTTAGAGGATGTTGATTAGATAATCGAGAACGACTAATAAAACTAATGAGGATTTACAAATGTAGGCCAATGTTTAAAGTTTATGTTATCGTCATCTAATACAACGGTTCTCAACTTTTTTTTTTACCACAGTGTCAATGTGAAGAAATTTAACTAGATTTAATTTAAGAGTATCCATGGGAAGAAGTGTTTAAACTGTGGTTACCCGGTGTCTTAAGTGACATTTACCTCTTTTGCTGGTTAGCATGGCTTTTTAAATGGCATCGAGATGATGATGACGTAATGACTATATCTGTGAGCAGGTAGTTCTTGACAGGCAATAGTGTTTCCGATAAACTTCACAGGCCACCTCAGCGAGTAATGCAGATGACACACGGACTTAGATAGCTGTATTTTTTCACATGCAGTGATCTATTTTATGGTAAGGTGGAAGGGGTTATGGGTGCATATTTAGTCCCCGTAAGGAGGCATTAAGTTGCGACGTTATGCCAGGGTCGTGACATCCTGCCAGGAGAAGCGACGTTCGACAACGTAATACCAGCAAGCAGAATCGTAAGAAGCCTTGTTTCTTTATAATTTTGATTATTGTCGTGTATGTGGTTGGTCACTATGTATATACTTGTGTCGCATACCAAGGCAGACAAACGAAATAGAATAAAACTATCTAAATCATGATTTCGTATAAAGCTTATTTCAGTTCTTCTCGTTGTTCATCTTTTGTTGAGTGTCACGAAGGAGAACAACATACACCTCTGGGTCCACTAGCTCAACACTCTTCGTCAGATTTGTTCACCCGTCTGCAATAATCACACGTCTAGTATTCCCCATCACCTAAGAGTCTGCCACATAGTGACAAAGTTGTAATATCCGCTGTCATGCATGTCTTCGTCATCAATGGGGATAATTTAACAGGAAGCAAAAGCAATAAATCCAGGCACGAAACGCAGCTACAAAGTTTTTCCACAATTGACAGATTGGCAACCTTTCCCAAAGCTTTCCTTAGTCATCTCCTATGGCATGGATGGAATTAAAATAGTGGCAAGAAAACAGCATTCTGTACAACTTTATCTTAAACGTCCAGGCCAGCGTTGCCACAAAAGCAAAGTCCATGGAAATATATCTTGTTAAAAAGCCTGGAATGAAGTAAGAATTAGTTTAGAGATGACTTTATCTGCTGATATGTCAAGACTAAATTTGTGAAAACATCATCAATGCTAGAGTGAACAACATCAGAGAACAACATCAGTGTTAGAGTGAACATTATCAGAAAATAACATCAGTGCTAGAGTGAACATCATCAGAAAACAACATCAGTGTTAGAGTGAACATTATCAGAAAATAACATCAGTGCTATAGTGAACATTATCAGAAAATAACATCAGTGCTAGAGTGAACATCATCAGAAAACTACAAAACAGTGATATAGTGAACAACATTAGAAAACAACATTAATGTTAGAGTGAACATCATCAGAAAATAACATCAATACTAGAGTGAACAACATCAGAAAACAACAAAACAGTGCTAGAGTGAACATCATAAGAAAAAAACAACAGTGTTAGAGTTAACAACATCAGAAAATAACATCAATGTTCGAGTGAACATCATCAGAAAATAGCATCAATGCTAGAGTTAACATCATCAGGAAACAACGTCAGTACTAGAGTGAACATCAGCAGAAAACAACAGAACAGTGCTATAGTGAACAACATCAGAAAACAACATATTTTAGAGTGAACAACATCAGAAAACAACAACAATGTTAGAGTGAAAAACACCAGGAAACAAAATCAGTGCTAGAGTGAAGAACATCGGAAAACAACATCAGTGTTAGAGTGAACATCAGAATTTATAACTCCTTGGCGGTATTTATTATGGTGTTTGGTTGTTAAAAGTGAACACTGACTGCATATACGGAACAACGGACAATGACCTACACATAAAAACCTTACATACAAAATCTGCACATGTCCCATAGAATACAGACGACACATTATAAAGTAAGAAATATGTAGTATTTCAGGTTCTCAAGAATCATTACTTTAAGTGCTAAAATGACGGCAATATGCATGCTTTAAACATGCGTGACTATATGTTTCCCTGTCTTACACGAACTTGCAGGATTCTGTAAAGGTAAAAGAGACAGAAGGGGACAAAGAAAATA
The DNA here is from genome assembly GCA_034231615.1 of Meghimatium bilineatum. Taxonomy (NCBI): domain Eukaryota; kingdom Metazoa; phylum Mollusca; class Gastropoda; order Stylommatophora; family Philomycidae; genus Meghimatium; species Meghimatium bilineatum. The sequence continues at coordinate 24,926,732 of CM067301.1, forward strand.
ATGAATAGACAATATCATAGACTAGGAGTGTCAAGGTTTTACACTGACTCATCTGCATTTCTGAAGCATGAAATCGCTGAAGGGATGTGTGTTGATGTATCCGATGTAGTATCCATACAACAGTTATGAGTTCTTAGTTTATAGATGGGTCTTCTTGTTTATTGGTATGGTTTTGATTAATGGATCGTCTTGTTTATTGGTATGGTTTTGATTAATGGATCGTCTTGTTTATTGGTATGGTTTTGATGGATGTATCTTCTTATTTGCCGTTATATAGTTACTTTCTTGTGGCCCCATCGTTGAGTCTGGGACACCCGTATTAAAAAATTACATGGCCTCCCTTAAAGTGTCGGATGGAGAATCCTAAGAGAACCATATTAAACACTTTGAGAACCTCTGATCTTAATGATCAGAAATTGCTTGCTTTTCTATTGTTTTATGTTTGTCTGTAGTTGATCACTGATATGCAGTGTGACCTGAAGCACCGCGAACTATCACGGAGGTAATACAGCTAATTGTAAGCTTCCGCTCCTCGGAGACCTTTTTGACCTATAGACAACACTCCACAATATTACCCTATTGTACATCACTTCCAGAGGTTACTCAAGATTCGCAAATCAAATTAAAATAACGAAGTACCATCTCGGTGCCACGAGCAAATAGGATTGTGTTGTGAAGTTGTGTTGTCGATAGATCAAGAAAGATCTCCTTGAGTGGATGTTTATAAGTTAGTTAGTTAGTTAGTCGTTGGAAAATCGTCATTGCACTCCGGACAATTCCATAGGTGCTCAGATCTTTCCTTGAGTGTATCCGCCATTACACGTTGACTGACAGTTCCAGTACGTTGTTGATTGACCATCAATTTTTTTCGCCCACGAAAACTCTCCTTTCTAGCGACACCACATTTCAAACCACGTTCCTTTATTCTAATCATGGAACAAGAGTCATCGTCACTTGTACAGTCATTTGTTCGTGCGTTTTCACGTAGGGCATTCAAAATGTCTGCCCGATCCATCGCTCCGCCAACAGCCGTAGTAGCAGCGTGGGCGGCCAACCTATCTGCTCTTTCATTACCCCGGACTCCCGCGTTTCCCGGCACAAAAATAAAACTGACTGTACGCACACAGAAATTATTCACTGCATCCAGCCACTGTTCTCGAACGTACCCCGTCTGAACTTTCACAATCATGTTCATGGAGTCACTGAGGATACAGGCATGCTCGCAGACAGTCTGTGAGCAGACCCATTGCAAAGCTTTGGTCACCGCTAGAATCTCCATTGTCAAGCTGCTTGTCGTCTGAACGAATGCACCACTTTCCTCTCTGATAGTCTCCCCCCACCATTAAGCCGTGAAAACCCAGGAACTCCTGATGTGTTTATAAGTGTGGAGTCTCACCTCGCTACAGTACGCCATTCCTGAAAAGTACAATAGTTAAGTCGGCACTACTACCCAGAAATTGGTCAAGTGCACCTTGTTTTGGTATATCATATTTCTTTAGATTCTTATAAAATATATCAAGTCTTCTTTCAAATATAGCTGAGAACCTATGCCACGCCCGCCCACAATCGAAGTCCCTAAAGTACACGTGAACGCTCACTCTTATGGGATCATATTTTGGTCTATCAAAACCTTCAGCACACTAACTTACTGTGCGGTAGTTACTACAAGAAGCTACTTTGTTCTTTCGTTTCGTTGTCTGATGAAGCGTGAGTAGCCATTCTTAGTGACACGCAATAACGTAGGTAGATGGTGTGTGTATGTCTATATGTCGTGAAAGACCCTCATAGAGCGTATGTTTACATACGACCTATTAGGACTTCTATTGCATACATCCGTGGCTAGAAATACTCTAGGAGAAATAGACCCTGATTTTCTCCCAGTTGTCTCGACTTTGGTACGGGCACTTGATGAGACATTACTCGATGACAAGAGATGCTGATCAAGTTACGGTGGAGAGGAGGGAAGACGAGGTGGCCAGAAGAAGACATGGTTGGATAATATCAAGAACTAGCTGTGAAGTTTCGTAACTATTTTATATGATAGAGATGTGTGAAGATATTTCTGCATCAAATGTCTCAATGTGACATCCCTACCACCCTGGCTGCTATGGGTTTTATTCCTTCTCATTATCAGATTATTAAGATTGATTAAGATTAAGATTGAATATGATTATTCTTATTATTATTATTATTATTATTATTATTATTATTATTATTATTATTATAGTAATAAGCACTGAAGAAAACCACCATGCTTTTAAACGTTTAGCTGGAAGTCGGACCATAGAAAAATATTGTCCAAGATGGCCATGGAATAAAGAAAAACACATTGAGTAGCGAGAGCTAACATATGATATCAGTTTCTTAAACATACATAGTACGTATATAAGATAAACATACAGAGTACGTATATAAGAATAAACATACATAGTACGTATATAAGATAAACATACAGAGTACGTATATAAGAATAAACATACAGAGTACGTATATAAGAATAAACATACAGAGTACGTATATAAGAATAAACATACAGAGTACGCATACAAGAATAAACATACAGAGTACGTATATAAGAATAAACATACAGAGTACGTATATAAGAATAAACATACAGAGTACGTATATAAGAATAAACATACAGAGTACGCATACACGAATAAACATACATAGTACGTATATAAGAATAAACATACAGAGTACGTATACAAGAATAAACATACAGAGTACGTATATAAGAATAAACATACAGAGTACGCATACAAGAATAAACATACAGAGTACGCATACAAGAATAAACATACAGAGTACGTATATAAGAATAAACATACAGAGTACGTATACAAGAATAAACATACAGAGTAAGTATACAAGAATAAACAAGTTGAGAAACACTGGGCTAACATATAATATCAATTTCTTAAACATACAGAGTACGTATATACAAATAAACAGAGGCTTCTATATTTAACGTGGGCATGGGAATAATTCACCAGGTTCCAGAACTCATCCTAGAGGAAGTGGAAAACACAATCATAAAAGTGAATGACGGAATCCCCTGGGGTTGTGATAAAATGACGGCGGAAATGACACAAACAAGAGAAGCCGGTAGTGTCTCTATGTACTGAAGACCGTCGGCGGTAAAGACCTCTTTGCAGAAAGTAAACACGACTTCATTCGTTACGTTTTTTATTATTGTCGTGATTCTTGTTTTTCACCATTTACATACTTAGAGCCGTTTGCCAAAAACAGCCAAGTCCGACCAACAAAACACGGAAATTATCAAAATCAACTCTTCAAATCATGCTTACCTTTCTGTATTCAGGTCTTTATATTGAAGCTCTGTCATGGTCACCCCCTCCCTTATCTATGACATTGGCACAACAATACGCATATGGTTTAACTACGTCTAACTATGTTTACTTATGTATAGTGATACAAATTGTATACGTATTTAATTCAATATACTACGAGAAAAGCTGGAAAAGTATCCAGGAAACAAGTACTCCAGTTGAGAGTCAAGAATATTAAATCTGACATTGTCTGCTTGAATTCCCAGGAATAAAAATGATGTTATTACTTCCTATATGCAGTGGATGGTTTTGTTCATGAATTTCCTTCATACCCTGAAGAGTTTAGCTATAGAATTAAGGTAATGACTATTGAAAAAGACTTCTACTCGGTAAGGATATATGTTATGAAACGAGCTGGTATTTTGTCTGAATTTCACACTGTATATCTTTCTTCGGACGGGGCGCTTCGTAGCTGGCGAACAATTCCGGAGTAGAAACAATTTCATTGACCATTGACTCCTTAGGTCTCAGATCTAATTTCTTATGTGTAAGCCGTTCTGGACAACGGCGACAGATTAAATAGACTTACGCTACTTCGTCTTCAAAAACGAGGTCTCTTCACCTGTAGCGTCGGCAAAAAAGGTGCCGAAGATTTGACTTGCTTCGTTTACATGTGAAATTCTTGAAACTAACGGGAATTGAACCAGTACGTTCACCGGCACCAAATCGCTTAGCAACTATCGCACACGGGCTGTTCCGCACTTGACTAACCGCATCTCCAAAAAAAATGATGCGACTTTGTCAAGACGTTCAAATTGTGCACTCAAGTCACAAAGAACAGACCAATCGAGACAAGGACCATTGCAATAACAACAAACATTCCGTACAGTTATTGAAGCATCCTCAGTAACAGCAAACATATAACATATAACATCCGTATTAGGTCTACAATGGCCAATAGGTCTTCTTGTAAACTTGGAGAACATATATAGACAATACAATTTTGCTATTGAAGACTTATTGGCCCTTGTAGACCTAATACGGATGTTTTATGTTATCATGAACATTCGACACACTTCCAATGCTTGTGCATTTCTGCTGTCAAACCTAGAGTTCTTTACGTCGATGTGTGGTGACAGTACGGTTGGTTATGTAAGTTAAGATAACCATCAAAGATAATCCTTGTCTGATTGCAACCAATACTCAATCCATCTTTTGCCTCCACAGACCAAGACACAATCCTGGAAAGTGTTGACCAGATACACAGCACAAACAATAATATATATGTTTCCATGGTGCACAACCATGATGAACGCTATAGGTTCTTGGTTATATGCTAACCCTGGGAATCACATAATGTTCTCGGTTATCTCCTGACCCTGGGAATCACATAATGTTCTCGGTTATCTCCTGACCCTGGGAATCACATAATGTTCTCGGTTATCTCCTGACCCTGGGAATCACATAATGTTCTCGGTTATCTCCTGACCCTGGGATTCACATAATGTTCTCGGTTATCTCCTGACCCTGGGAATCACATAATGTTCTCGGTTATCTCCTGACCCTGGGAATCACATAATGTTCTCGGTTATCTCCTGACCCTGGGAATCACATAATGTTCTCGGTTATCTCCTGACCCTGGGAATCACACACAATGATTGCAGGCAATAAGAAACCATTTGCACCCCTAATTCTGGCATAAGAGAACATCTTCTTCAAGAGAACGAACAGTAAAATCTATCAGGAGCGGGTTCCATTTAGTTTAATATACCCTACGCGCGCGACAATGAGCAAGTATCACCAGTAACACCCCTCAAGCTAAGCCAATCGAAAACCGCTGTTTCTGAGTCTCCTCTGATAGTCGTAGAACACGATACAAGAGTATAGGTGCGGAACGGGTAATCCCCGCTATGATTTCCAACATAAAATGTCTACTGAAGACTTTCTGGTCGGCACTAAAACGTGCGTGCAACATGGATCCATATTGCAAAAGGTCACGGAAAAGTCTTACTACCTAAAGTAGAAGATTGTAAAGCTCATAACATTTCTGCTTACAAATACACCTCTAGGACCTCTAGGGTCCTCTAGGACCTAAGAAAGCTGTGGAAAAATATCAATTTAAATAATATCAAAGAGATTCAAGTCTGGAGCTGAAAGTAAAATTTTAACATCTGACACAGCAAGAAAGCGTAAGAAACGTACCATATTCTATAAACCCGTAACCCGTGAGGGTCGCAGGTATACCACATTAAATGCTTTAGCACACCGAGTCCTCCAGGGATGTCCATCTTCATCGATGTGGATGAGTGAGAAAAAACTCTAGCCCTCTAATTCGTTGATGTTTTCTGCCCATGTCTGTATTTGCCCACCTCTGCACCCCAACCTCCCCCCCCCCCTCTTTTCGACGGTTCCCTGTAGTATTGTTTGAGACAAGGAATTATGTCTGCATACATCTCCAAAACTATACTATTTTCCGTCGTCCATTGTAGTAATTCAGTGGAAGAAAGATTTAGATAGTGGGGGTCCATCTCCACTCCAGTTGTTCTTATGTTGTTCCATAGTATCCGTGGTTGAATCATAATCAATATTATTATCATCATTATTATTATAATTATCATCATCCTTGTCGTCGTAGTTATCGTAATCTCCATCATTATCATCATCATCTCTACTATTGTCGTCATTAGTCATCAATATAATCGTTGTTGTCGTCGCGTCGCCACCTCTGTCATCACCATCATACCGCCATTATGACCCTAAATCACCATCGTCATTATGAACGTAGTCGTCACCATCATCATCACCACCATCATCATATGGACATTGTTTCAATTCAAACAAGCTACGATTGCTTGTTTTTCTTGTCAAGGTAAAGAAGTAAACAGAACAAACACTCTATGCCGTGGCAAACATGGTAAGCAATCAATAGTTATCATCCAGCAATACCACTCTTGTAGTCATCTAACCATGACTTACTTCTATGCAAAAAAGGTTTTGTTTTGTTGATGTTTATTAAAGAAATCGTTATCTCGCAATACAAATAGTTTGTTCAATGTTTACGAGATGAACTAAATTGTAAACATGTGATTTTTCAATGTCTATTTACTTATCTGTACATCTTTCTGGAGTTTTCTCCAATTGACAAGCAGAAGTCGGCGCGAGGAGACTCAGAAACAGCGGTTTCCGATTGGCTTAGCTTGAGGGGTGTTACTGGTGATACTTGCTCATTGTCGCGCGCGTGGGGTATATTAAACTGAATGGAACCCGCTCCTGATAGATTTTACTGTTCGTTCTCTTGAAGCAGATGTACCCAGGGACACTACATCTTCAAGTCTACTGGAACTTAAGACGTGAGATGTCAGAGGACGTGTAGCAAGGTAAATATCATAATGAAGATGTCCACATAGGCGCGTATTAAAACAAAAACAAATATTTCAATGACAAAGCTTGCATTCAACTTTTGTATTAGCAGAATGCTATCTAAAGTTGTTTATTTATATTTCAATATATTTTGATCTTTTTTTTAAGCCTCCGTCGGCACACTCCAGCTGAACCCCTCGTTTAGTTGGTACTAGTAGTAATATCGTCTAGTTGTATAATGGTACTATAAATTTATCGTTTAGTTGGATAATGGGACAAGTAGATTTATCGTTTAGTTGTATAATGGTACTATACGATTATCGTTTAGTTGGAGAATGGGACAAGTAGATTTATCGTTTAGTTGTATAATGGTACTATACGATTATCGTTTAGTTGGATAATGGGACAAGTAGATTTATCGTTTAGTTGGATAATGGTACTATACGATTATCGTTTAGTTGGAGAATGGGACAAGTAGATTTATCGTTTAGTTGGATAATGACACTAGTAGATTAATCGTTTAGTTGGAAAATGGTACCAGTAGATTTATAATTTAGTTCGATAATGGGACAAGTAGAATTATCGTTTAGTTATATACTGGTACTACACATTTATCGTTTAGTTGGATAATGGCACTAGTAGATTTCTTGTTTAGTTGGATAATGGTAATAGTATATTTTTCCTTTAGTTTGATAATGATACTAGTAGATTTCTCCTTTTGTTGGATAATGATACTAGTAGATTTCTCCTTTTGTTGGATAATGATACTAGTAGATTTCTCCTTTTGTTGGATAATGATACTAGTAAATTTCTCCTTTTGTTGGATAATGGTACTAGTAGATTTCTCCTTTTGTTGGATAATGGTACTAGTAGATTTCTCCTTTTGTTGGATAATGATACTAGTATATTTCTCCTTTTGTTGGATAATGGTACTAGTAGATTTCTCCTTTTGTTGGATAATGGTACTAGTAGATTTCTCCTTTTGTTGGATAATGGTACTAGTAGATATGCCGCAAGATATTGTCCAGTTGTAATAATGGAGATAAGTTGTGTCGCAGTGTAATGTGCACCAATAGCCCGAGACATAGATCTTCGTCAGTAATATATATTGTAAAATGTTCTTTATATTTCACTATTTTTCCGCCGAAGAAGGATGTGTCAGGTCATTGGCGCAAATAAAACGGCGACACAACGTATTTCCATTCTCTGGACTACATCCTGCTGGAAATCTAATACAAGTAAATTCAAGTAAGAATCATGAGGATAAATGAAAATAGTTCTTATAGCTGGCGGGCATTAAACCTAGTCCGTTCTAGCAGAACCGAATCTCTTTGCAACACAAGTAAACAGGTTTTCCGTACTTGACCAACCACATCCCCCGAAATCTAATAGGACAGTGATCCTGCTACAAGTGAGATCCAGAAGGAGTTTGAGAATGAACACTGAAAAAGAAGAGTTTCACTATTTTCTGTGTCTGTTTTGTTTTATATAGAAGGGCTGCCTAGCGCAGTGGTTAGCGTACTACCTTCGCATATGAGTGCTCCTGTCTTCATTTCCAAGTTGAGTCGGAAACGTGTTCAGATCGTAGGGCTCTAGTGTCGGATTATAATTATTACTCAAAATCCGATATTGGGCACCGCATTAATCCGGGAAGTAGAGACAGCGAGAGAGAAGAGATGGCTACCGTCCTCATATAGCAGAGCCACTGAAATGTGAGATAGATAACATTTTAAGTTTAATTTACCTTTGTTTATATTGCCCATCTTCTATGAGAATCATTAAAGGAATTTATGTGCAACATCCACGCCTACATTGTATTTTTCTTGCCAAACCATCGCCATTATATTTGCAGTGGTTTGCACACACACAGTCTTCCCTGACACATTTGTTCACAGTTATAGTCCATATCTCTGTATAAGATTTACTCTCTCTTTCTCTGTTCTATAAGTAGTATTTCAGATATTTTCATTTATATGTTTATCACCTTAAAGATAACATGAATACATCGCTAGAAAATGCAAACCACATCGCCCAAGACAGAGAGAGATTCAGAGAGTTCATTAGGAAGACAACGTTCTGGAAGGAATACGTCACATAACAAACATCACCTATTTCTGTCTTAGTTCCGAAAATTAAATCTTTCCTAATATCTTTCTTCACATATATATATCACATATCTTTGTCTTAGAGTGGCTGGATCTCTAGATAATTTGTCAGGTCCTTACGCCATAATCTTTATTTGATATGCATACCTTTCTAACCATACACTGATATGTGTCCATTAATTATGGTATTAAACACTCTGATTGCCGATGCATGTCAACTTCAACCTGAGACCAGAATATATTGTGGTTTTTATCAGCGTGTTAATGTATTGCTTTTTGGTTGAGAGGTAGGGAGTCCATCTCGTACAGCCAAGGCACCAGGTTCAATTTCCAATGAATGTTATTGTGTAACTGTACCTTTGAGAAAGTAATTACAACCCATTTAAGGTAACATATTGCTTACAAAATCTGTATATATATATATATATACTGGGTAACATATTGCTTACAAAATCTGTATATATATATATATATATACTGGGTAACATATTGCTTACAAAATCTGTATATATATATATATATATATATATATATATATATATATATATATATATATATATATATATATATATATATATATATATATACTGGAGTGATCATTTCTCCCTAAACGAGGTATACTACTTACAACAGTTCCTCATTTAGTTAGGTATTCTCCTTTTAACCTTGGGCAATAGTTCAATATGGTTATATCAGAGATGTAACCATACACAAATAATGGAGGATGTGGTTCAGGTGTTATAAAACCACAACTACAGAAGCATGACATAATGATAATTTAGTATTATTGTTGTTCAAATCAGACAAATACATCTCGTAGCTAGGTACCCTTCTTTCAACCGCGGACAATAGTTCAATAAGATAATATCTGCTGTGACACTCAAAAATATAGGAGACTGTGGTTCAGGTACACCATATGCGTAGGCTTGATATAACAGAATAATGTATGCAGCAAATCTGATCAAATTAAATTCACTTTGCGGATTGAAAGAATGATGTCTACTTTATTTGTGCAATTTATCACTCGGTTGTGTCTAGAACATGTGCAAACATGGAGAGCAACTGTCTCATACCGTCTATGTTTGTTGCATCCTTCATGCGTCATTGACACGTGTTGTTTATGTTGACGCTTTATCATTGTCGCATTATTTCTAATTGTATGACATCTTGTAGGCGCTCAATCAAGAAATTATTTATCAATTATTCCTTGTTTAATTTTTTTCATAATGTGTTTTCGATTTATAAACGTAATGAATATCGTTTTTATTCAGTTTTTAAATTTAGCTCATGTACATTGTTGTGATAGATTAGTGGTGGAGAAAATAGAGCAAATACGGACCATAACGCCATTTATGGCCTCCTAGGCTTATCTAACAGTACTATATTAACTGTATTATATGCTGGCCTCAGAGTTCTTGAAATCTTTTTTTTTTTTAAACAAAAAAAAACATATCACATCAAAAAGTTTAACCCCGGCCCGCTGACTGGTTACAGTTGCCCACCACTGTTGTAGTTCGGTGGTATGAAGTCGTTTCAATCCATGCATAATTAACTACACAGAAACCGCCGAAGATCGGGTGTGTCGTTGCATTGGCGTAAATAACACGCATATATCTTGTTCTCTGCACTATATCCAGCTGGAAAACCATCAAGACAGCTGTTCTGTTTACAAGAAAATTACAGCGAACGTCTCAGGTCCAGCATTGAACAGATATACACATGTCTATAAATGATCTTTGATTTGTTCACATATATTATTGTTTTACATATTCATAACTGTCGTATCTTATAGGTTTATGGGTTTATTCGGCAGTTCCCATGTCTACTTGTAACAGTGAAGGACTGTGAATAATTAGCTGGTCTGAACAAGTTTCACAGCTCTTTACGGGGGTGTGTGGTAGTGTAGTGTTATTAAAAACTGACGTCAACAACTATTTTGTTTCTAAACCAGTTTATTTACATTAATTGGAAAATTGGAAATTTGGAAAATTGGAAAAATTGTATAACATCGTGTTGTTTTTTTCGTACTTTTTGTAGGTACAAATCTTCTTATAAAGGAGTTTGGGGGGGGGGGGAGTTTACCATTATTGACGAATGGTATTAATTAACCTCATAATTTAACAGTTGTTGGTAAGGAAGGAGGTGAAATAAAATTATTGATAAGGAAGAAAGTGAGATAAAATTGTTGATAAGGAAGAAGGTGAGATAAAATTGTTGATAAGGAAGAAGGTGAGATAAAATTGTTGATAAGGAAGAAGGTGAGATAAAATTGTTGATAAGGAAGAAGGTGAGATAAAATTGTTGATAAGGAATGAGGTGAAATAAAATTGTTGATAAGGAAGAAGGTGAGATAAAATTGTTGATAAGGAATGAGGTGAAATAAAATTGTTGGTAAGGAAGGAGGTGAAATAAAATTCCTTTTCTAATTCTATGAAAAATGGAAATTCTAGTCATACAAAAAAGTAATTGTATTGATTGATGATAGTATTGTTTATCTATTCTTCCCCTTTTATTATTTTTATTTTGATAACGTATCGTAATCCGGACTTAGCCACCAACGCATCATTTGTTGGCTGTAGCGATATTCTCTGTAAGAGCACAATTAAGAAACATAATCAAAGGTAATCTTCTAGATGTAATCATATTTTTTTTTTAGAATTTTTAAATATTTTAAAAACAGCTTTCAACTATTATTCATTCAATTTAACTTTGCAATGTTATATTCCTGGTAGTTAAAATATATACTTGAATAATTGACAATTTTCTGGTCAACGTTAATATAAATATGTGGTCGCAAAATGTTTTAAATCTCTGGCACCACTGTATCTGTATTTAATTGGATTTCTTTTAAAATTGATTCCCTTTATCCATAAGAATGTTAATAATAAACATACATCTATCCACATACATGCCCAATACATCTGCTATTTCCTTCTGTCTATCCATCCACACACAAGATCATAATCCGTCAAAGACGTTGTGGTTCCACATTTGATGAATTAACACAAAGAGTCTTCGATTATGTTCTTATCTTCAGCGATGCAGATCAATGAGGGAAAAACCCGACTTGACCTTTTTTGATGTTGTCTGTTCATGATTTTCTCTCCCCGTCTGCTTCTTCCCGCTGCAACTGTTAACTGCAGTATAATTTTTGACAAGCACTCGTGTCTGAGGAAAATCATTGCAAGTCAAGGTTTAAGAAAAGCAGTAATAGATACTAAACTAAATAAAATTATAAATGAAGAAATTAGGAAAAAAAGAGTTGAAGTAATATCATGTAGTGAACATACCGAAAGACAGCAAGTAAATTGGTTCTGCCACCTTTTGAGAATGGACCCCGACGAAATACCAATAAGAGCATATACCAAAAGATTATCCGGACATAAAGCGTGAAGTCCAACCAAAAAGGGTGAATAAAAAAATCTAGACAACCTTGAACAAATATGGACTCAACGCAAATAAGGCGACACATTTGTCTTTGGAACGACAACTGATGGTCTCACCTCTATGCTTAACGGCAAGTGTGGATATTATCAACCATCATCCACCTCGGAAAAGACAATAGACAATAGATTATTTCGACATACAAGTCCGAACATGCAATAATTACGTTTTTTTACTATATAACGTAAGAATTCTTGTGAACTTGCATAGATCTCTATTTGATTTCTTACCTACATGATGTCAATATGTTAGGGTGTGTCTAGCGTATGAACAGTGTTTCTCAAACTATTTTTTAAACCATGTCCTACCCAAGTCTTTCTAAAATTATGATGCTCCCTTTATGTAACATATACATATGTTTTGATATTCAAAAATCGTATTATTTCCCATGAATTACACCCCTGAACAGTCAAATTGCCCCTTTGTGGGCCCCACTTTGGGAACCATTGACATAGTGTGTTATAATATACATTTCCATAGACATATGTTGCTCTGATAGGCGTGTTTACGCATTTAATTCACTTAAACGAGATTTTTTACGAGCAATTAGCTCTCGTATTTGAGCAGTGGGGTATGTCACCGAAACATTCCTTTATAAGAATAACAGCTGACGGCGGTTTGCAATAGTTTAAGAATCTTCTACTAAGAGGACGAGGCGAATGGGAGGGGGGATCTAATGTGGTGGGTAGAAAAGTGAAGCTTCCTTCAGTGAGACACGTCTATTCCATCCAAGGACGCGAGCACATCTAAGTTATATCAAGTTGTAGGATCATACACACTATTGGTGGATGTGACACACGTATTACTGTCACCACAACTAGTGACTATCGTTATATTGGAGGATGCGGCGTATGTAATACTGTCCCCAAGTCCCTATATTATATTGCAACGAGGCTAAAAGGTTAAACAATGATCGACTCTGCTTCAAATCAAAGACTTCCCAAATCAGTTTTATCCCCGGGGATGTGCTGGATAGAGATTAAGCCTTAAGGAAAGCACGATTATCTAAAAGTATGCAGTTCTTCAACGAAAAGTTAATGACAGGTTGGAGATCAGATTAATCAAAAATAAAAATTACAGATCCTCATAACATAATTTGACATGTTCCTCGGATCTGTGGATAAAATGAGATACTGCGTGATTTTTATTGTCACTGCAAAGGTTGGCTGTAAACACAACCGTTGCAGAAACATGCTTCAGTATAAAATTAGTTTTCCTACATGTTTTTGAAGTATTCACAACCAGGTCTGTCACAGAAGTCATGTCGTTCTGAAAAGTTCTACTCCACTCATACATTGTTAAATTGACAGGCACATACTACCTGAAATACCTTCATTCATCACTTCAGTAATATAGATTTCATCCCTTCACTGATCCATCCGTTTCTATAGATTTCACCCCTTTACTGATGCACGTGGGTCAAAGGACATGCGCCCATGGACGGATGGATAAACTTATACATTGATTTCTATAGACTTCATACCTTCACAAATCAATCATTTTCTATAGATTTCATACCTTCACTGAACCATCAATTTCTGTAGATTTCACCACTTCAATGAACATGATTTGATACAGAATGCTGCTCTTATTTGGTCACGTCAATAATAAGGTGGACATATTTAAATTCCCATTATGACCTTGTCGGCTGGTCGGCAGCATCATTAAGTCAACGCGAAGGAAACTTTTGACATAGCCGAAAGGTTAAAGTGTTACATTCTCACAAACTTGAGATATAGGGAACTATTTCCAGTAAGGACTAGTTTCTTTTTTTCTGTTATAGGATAAATTAAAAACCGCATCCTGTACATGTCGTGGCAACTGCAAGATCATGCAGCTTTCATCACGCAAACAACACGTATCATTCCTGCAACTCCATAAAGTGTCGCATGCAGTAATCCGGTTTCTGTACAATATTTTTATAAATATTCTACAAAAAGGTTTTTTCTTTACAATATTGTACCGCATAGTTATTCTTATTTCTTTAACACAGTTATAGTTTTCATTTGAAGCATATAGTAGGAGTGTAGGAAATAGTAATATGCTAAGATTTGCCAAAATTATGGTCAAGGAAATATAGTATACACGCTCAAAGAAAGAGGGCCGTAAATCCAAGCAATACATGGAAATTTAAATCAATATAAAAATAAAATTAATATTAACTATAAGAAATAAGAACAAATATAGAAATACGATTGGATTATATTTGATTACCCCGATGTTTCTCATCGAAGGTGGTTCTTCTCTCTCATTGACATGGGAACCCGCGGCATATGCCAAGTTATGGCAGGTGGTTGCCACTGAAATTACTAATGATTGTGATCGGTACGTAATTTCCGCAACTGTTAACATGTAGATCTTAAGAACCCAAAAGGATGTCTTTTTTTATACAAAAGTGAGGTGATTGATTGAGAACACGAGGAAATGCGAGCTATTAGCTCTTACTTCCTATGTGCTGTGCGGGGGTTTTTCTGAGTTTTCTTTCATATCCAGAAGATTTCAGCTCTCGGCTTAGTGTAATGCCTATTGAAGGAGTCTTCTACTCAGAGAGTATCAAAAGTGAGGTGAGACTCAAACGCGTGCTGTTTGCTTTCTCAAAGCCATTGTTATGTTACGGGGGCTTATATATGTATGTTTAATCCCTAAATAGAGGCCTTCCATGGAGGAAGTATTCGAGGCCCATCACGTCCTGCCAGAAGTACAACATATACGTCTGGGCCAACTAGTTTTTCCTTCTTCCGTCAGATCTGTTGACCCATCTCTAGCGATGGCGCACTTAACATTCCCCGGCACCTAGATATCTGTCAGAAAAATAACACACCGAAAGTTTCCTTAATCGCCTCATGCTACATGCCTGGAAAGAAGACAGTGGTTATATTCTTTTCATCCTAAACTAAAAATGTAGGCCATGGTTGCCACTCAATCGAGGATAAATAGATATTACGTCATTGACAGTGTTATTTGTCATGTGAAATATTCTTCCCAGAACGTAGTCTTCCTTATCAATATCCTGAAATCCCTGCGGTCTCTAGCAAGTTGTCCAGATAACTCTAGCAACATACATTCTTGTATATCCCTGGTTCTATAAAAGAACACTCTTTTATCTATAAAACAACACCTTGCCATCGTGTCTCTTCACATGGCCGAAAAAAAAACACCTAACACTTTTTAATATGGTGTTTAAAAGACACCCTTCTAGTGTTATTTACATTACAATTAATAATTTCCTCTTGTTATAATTGTCGCCGTTAGTAATGTTAACATTCAGTTTTGTAAGTGAAATACATAGTAACCTTGTAATGCTGTCGTATTGATTGAGCTATATTCATAGATGAGCCGAGTTCTTTATACATGACACACCAAATATAGAAGGGATATAACACGTGTGTAGAGCGATTCATCAAAGGTCAATAAGCACAGGGAGTTGCTTCTACAATTAGCAGATACAAGAGAATGCTGTTTTTATACTTCATTAGTTCTCGAACTCCTGCACATTAATATGTTGTAGTAAGGAGAACGGAATGCGTTGTATTGGTCTACAGCTTGACTGTGATATCTGTTATTATCGCCACAGAACTTCCATCTTAAGCATGGTTTCTCCTGTTACTTAGAACGTACGATAAAGTTTAACAGCCAACCAACATCACTGTTAAAATATCCTTGGTCGCCTCTTGAAACATGCATGCGATGTCACAGTTTTGCATTTCATGTCTCCCCTTTCGGGATCCGCACCACATGTTCAGTTTAAATTCATCCGGAACTTCTTTGTTTTCGTTCGTTCTCACACTCCTGAAAATCTGCAGGATATAGTCTGCAGAAGAGAATGTATTATATCATGGTTTGCAGCTTGGATGCGATTTCTGAACAATTTAACCTGGAACTTTCGGTTTCATAATGGCTTCTGGATAACATTTACCCTATATGGGATGCGACAGTCTCTCCACTCCCATAACATCATTAGTCGCCTCTTACGGAATGCACGGAAGGTAAACAGTTTTGCTATTCTGTGATCGCCTTTGTAGCCCCTGCAACACAAGGGCCAATCTGGGACTAAACGATGCATGAGCTGTTGTAAAGGTACAAGAACTAACGTACACATACAGGGAACTAATAGCATGATATGAATTGTTGTAAAAGTTCGAGAACTAAGGAACAACTAAATGGAACTAGTAGAATAATACGAACTGTTGAAAAATTACAAAATCTAACGTACAACTACAGGAAACTAATAGAATAATATGAATTGTTGTAAAAGTACAAGAACTATCGTGCAACTACTGGGAACTAATAGAATAATAAAAACTGTTGTAAAGTACGAGAACTAACGTACAATTACATGGAACTAATAGAATAATAAAAACTGTTGTAAAAGTACGAGAACTAACGTACAATTACATGGAACTAATAGAATAATAAAAACTGTTGTAAAAGTACGAGAACTAACGTACAATTACATGGAACTAATAGAATAATAAAAATTGTTGTAAAAGTACGAGAACTAACGTACAATTACATGGAACTAATAGAATAATAAAAATTGTTGTAAAAGTACGAGAACTAACGTACAATTACATGGAACTAATAGAATAATAAAAATTGTTGTAAAAGTACGAGAACTAACGTACAATTACATGGAACTAATAGAATAATAAAAACTGTTGTAAAAGTATAAGAACTATCGTACAACTACTGGAAACTAATAGAATAGTATAAACTGTAGTAAAAGTACGAGAATATATATATATATAATGACTATATACGGTATGGATCACTTATTGAACTACACTCCTGATTTAATGCAAGTATACAGCGAGTTATGCCACTATATAATTACAACTCGTTATATCATCCACATTTATCTTAGTGATTCATCTGTCATTTCATCAGTCACAGAACTGAAATCTGCAGTAAAATTATCTACAACGTAGTAAATAAAAACGTATGTTTTAAAAGTTCTTAATTTTACTTCTACAAATAGGACAAATACGTAGAATTGCTGTTTCGATCACAATCAATATAGGGTAATAATGAGTGAAACGTTAAACAAGTTTTGTGTATTGTAATTTGTATGTTTTCTTGTTTACACATTATAACCCACTAGTTTTAGTTATAGTCGGTCGTGTCAAGTGGAACTTTCTAAAAACCTGCGTTTTGTGTAAGTATTATTGTTTCGATCATAAAGACTTTATCAAGACTAGGATCTCATAAAAAATAAATTGAGCAAATGTATGTACTGGTGGTATATATATATATATATATATATATATATATATATATATATATATATATATATATATATATATATATATATAATCTTCAAATTGGATATATACTTAGAGAAAGTAAAACAATCAATATCCATACTATTCAAGAACTGCAGAGAATAGCTTTGAACAGACAGAATTGGAGAGATCTGATCTCTGCCCTCTGCGATAACTTCAGCGCAAAAAGGAAAATTAATGAATGAAAACTGGATAGCTTGGCATACATAAAGCGACATATAATAGTACATTGTTCACAGTTTCAAACGCATTAGTTTTGTATAAACTGTGAAATGAGTATTTGTACAAAGTGTTATGCTACTTGTCCACAGACAAAGACGCCATTCAATGTCTGCATAAAGGAGTCAAGAAGAAATCTGATAAGTCAACAGTGAACAAATCAAAGAAATTCATACAGTAAACATTTGTATATTTAAAGAAGTGAAGACATCTACCATTTGGAAAAGAACCCAAAAATTCGCAACATTTCTGAATTAATAGATCCAGTGATCAACCGCTGCCACCAGGAACTCAAGTGACATCTGACGCTATTGACAATGACGAGAGCCGGAGCAATTCTCCTGCTGTTGATGGTATCAGCGTCAGCTTTTGGGTGAGTTTCTTTTCAATATTTTCTTAAGTTAACAATACCGCCTCTCATCAATTTTCTAAGAAAAGCGTTTCTGAGAAATGACAGAGATGTCTGGTCAGCAAAATCAATGATCAGATAATGAGCTTTTCAGAAGGAAATGGTGATTTCTTGTTACACCGGTCATTTGACATTTACTTTAATTATACGCAAGGATTGGTGTCCATGCCAACACAAGTCTAACCAAATTTACTTTGCTTTGTCAGATTCTGTATAGGCATCGCTACACTTCTCTCATCTATTAAGTTGACTTTTGTGTAGGCATGACTACACTTCTCTCATCTATTAAGTTGACTTTTGTGTAGGCATGACTACACTTCTCTCATCTATTAAGTTGACTTTTGTGTAGGCATGACTACACTTCTCTCATCTATTAAGTTGACTTTTGTGTAGGCATGACTACACTTCTCTCATCTATTAAGTTGACTTTTGTGTAGGCATCGCTACACTTCTCTCATCTATTAAGTTGACTTTTGTGTAGGCATGACTACACTTCTCTCATCTATTAAGTTGACTTTTGTGTAGGCATGACTACACTTCTCTTATCTTTTATGTTGGCTTTTTATTACAGGTAGCATAGGCTGGTGTAGTCAAACACATGTTGGCATAATGGGCGATCAGAAAAAAGACACATAATTCAACGGGCTGTAATATTTACCGAATTCATAACCATCCATTTCTAGAATTTTATTTTAGTAGTATGTTAATTTATATTTTTTTGTGTATTGGGACCTCGGAGTTAGTTGTTGCAGATTGTTATATGGTGTTAAAAAGGAAAAAAAAACGCCAACCATATTTATTGACTACATCTGGGACCATAGACTGTAAAGACCTATGTACAGAAAATAAATTTAAACATGGTCTATATGGTCCATTTTACTTATTTTCGTGATTTTCATTGGTCAGTCTAATTTTTGGTATACAACTCGAAGTATATAGATCGTCTTATCTTGTCATGTCTTATCTTGTCATGTCTTATCTTGTCATGTCTTATCTTGTCATGTCTTATCTTGTCATGTCTTATCTTGTCATGTCTTATCTTGTCATGTCTTATCTCATGTCATGTATGCCGCTACAACTCATGGGGAGTCTAAGTCTTCTTGTCTTAGCTTACTGTGATACCATAGTGCAGCCGCGGTTTTCTAGTATTTCTCTGATGTCATCTATCCATCTTCGTCTGGGTCTTCCCCTGTTTCTCTTTTCAGATGATCTTTTATTTAAGGATATCGATGGAATACCATATGGTTCCATTCTGAGTAGGTGGCTGAACCATTTGATTATTTGTGTCTATATATTCTTTGCAGAATATTATTTTCATCAGATTTCTTCCTCATGGTTGACCTCGTCCATTACACATATACATTTACTCGCCAGTCTCATACCCGACTATTGAAGTTACTAAGCACATACATATGTGTATGTCGTCTAGCTTAAAGTCAGTGCACATACATATGTGTATGTCGTCTAGCTTAAAGTCAGTGCAAATACATATGTGTATGTCGTCTAGCTTAAAGTCAGTGCACATAAATATGTGTATGTCGTCTAGCTTAAAGTCAGTGCAAATACATATGTGTATGTCGTCTAGCTTAAAGTCAGTGCAAATACATATGTGTATGTCGTCTAGCTTAAAGTCAGTGCAAATACATATGTGTATGTCGTCTAGCTTAAAGTCAGTGCACATAAATATGTGTATGTCGTCTAGCTTAAAGTCAGTGCAAATACATATGTGTATGTCGTCTAGCTTAAAGTCAGTGCAAATACATATGTGTATGTCGTCTAGCTTAAAGTCAGTGCAAATACATATGTGTATGTCGTCTAGCTTAAAGTCAGTGCACATACATATGTGTATGTCGTCTAGCTTAAAGTCAGTGCACATACATATGTGTATGTCGTCTAGCTTAAAGTCAGTGCACATACATATGTGTATGTCGTCTAGCTTAAATTCAGTGCACATACATATGTGTATGTCGTCTAGCTTAAATTCAGTGCACATACATATGTGTATGTCGTCTAGCTTAAAGTCATTGCACATACATATGTGTAAGTCGTCTAGCTTAAAGTCAGTGCACATACATATGTGTATGTCGTCTAGCTTAAAGTCAGTGCACATACACGTAAAACACCTTGTATATGGCTTTATGGAAACATGGAAATGCATGATGAGAGATTATAATCTAAACAACTTTCGTCTTCAAATAATCAAGATCATTACAATGGTGTGAGAGATGTGTGTGTTAGTCAGGAAATAGGAAATGGAATATTCAAGTGCCATGACAAGTGTTTTTAGCAGCTATATTTCTTATTTCATTTTTGGGCTTATTTTTCTTTACCATTCCCCCTTTTTGTCAACAATTTTCAAGAAAGCAGGAGACACTTCTGTATAAATATATACATTTGTATGCCTCACCCATAAAAAAAAAAAAATTAAATGTTAGAAATAAATATAATAACCCACATATCGGAGGATGTCCGACAAAATGGAAGTGCCGCAGTAACCAGACAAATAGAGGTAAATGCAAATAAGGTAGACAGGTTAGTTAAGAAAACTGTCACCATAAAATAATAAAATAATAAAAAATAACAATAAAATAAAGACCAAATGCAATTGTCGACGTGTCGGTCCTATTGGGACCTTTATCAGGACACAAAAACAGTTAAGAAAACAAAACCATAACAAATATAATCAAGATGGCTGGGAAAATGATTTTCCATAATAAACAATCATTACCTGGTAGCAGATTTAGCTTACCACTTATATTTAGGCGCAGATTGATGCGTTCAATATGTATAAATTATGAAATACTAAAAGATGAAAGATGCATAACTAAAGAAAGGGACACCAATTAGCATTGCCAAGAACGGAGGTGGGGTAGTGGGAGGCGGGAGATAAAGGGGTTTGGATAGAGAAAGAAATTTTCACGCAGGAAGGGGGGGGGCTACAATTAGATACAGGGAACATAGAAATGTGTAAAGAAGAATGTAAATTGACAGCACATGGGATAGATAACAAATAATATACACATTCAAATACAATCACAAGCTAAACAAATATATATATATACATTCTATATGATAATCATATATACCTTATATACAAGCACATATACATACACATATCTAGACATATATAAAAGTATATACTGATATAAAAGCATATATTGGAATTTAGAAATAAATATGTGTTTTATTTGAATTTATTATTAAAAAGAATTCAAACAATTTAATTAATGAACAAAAAAAGAGTATTGTTGACATCAACTATTTTAAGGGTTCCCACTGATAACAACTGCAAAACTCAGCACTGTAGTGGTCTTGATTATTTTAAAGACGAAAGTTGTTTAGATTACAATCTCTCATCATGTATTTCCATTATTCCGTAAAGCCGTATTCAGGATGTTGAAAGTGTATGTGCACTCACTTTAAGCTAAACGACATACACATATGTACATGCTTAGTAATTGCATTAGTAGGCTATGAGACTGTCGAGTGAATACCATAATGCATTTGTGTAATGCACGAGGTCAACCGAAAGGTCTACAGTTTGACTACAAATTATGACTTATTTTTGTATTTATAGACATCGTTATTTTCAACCAAAAAGTTATTTTATTTGTACATTGCTTTTCAATCTTGTTTATGCAATACCTAATACGGATATTATATGTTATATATTTGTTGTTACTGAGGATATTTCAAAAATTGTACGGGATGTTTGTTGTTGTTGTAATAGTCCTTGTCTCGATTGGTCCGTTCTGGTGACTTTGAGTGCACGCTTTGAATGTCTTGACAAAATCGCATCAATTTTTGGAGATGCGGTTAGTCAAGTACGGAAGAACGCGTGTGCAATAGTTGCTAGGCGATTTGGTGCCGTCGAACGGACTGGTTCAATCCCCGTTAGTCTCAATACTTTTTAAATTGTCCTCTGGCTTCCTACTTAAAATTTACTTTTATTTAATACCCAAGCGTTCATTTTCGTTTCCATTGATTGCCAATGTAGCAAAACTGTTATAATTTCACTGCAAAGAATACCCTTTAGTTAGTTCGCGTTATCTTAGATTTTGGGAAAGTCTCCTAACATAAACTAACAAGAAAATCATAATTCGGCATCGTATTTATTAAAATCTCACTAAAGTTTATTGTCCAACGATTTGTTTCGTGACATTCAATTACATTGCCAGCGTGGCTCAACCTAATCAATTACTAGTTAGATCTAGCAGTAAAATGCGTATATAGCATATTATTGCGATGGGAGCCGCGTGGCGCAGTGGTTAGCGCACTGGCTTCGCATATGAGTGGTCCTGGGTTCATTCCCCAGTTGAGGCGGAAATGTTGTTCAGATCGCAACGGCTCCCGGGTCGACCCAGCCTTAAATGTGAAGTAAAGACTGTGAAGGAGAGGAAATGGCTACCGCCCTCATTTGCAGAGCCTCTGAAATGTGAGATCGCTAACATCTCACACCCCTACGACATCAATAAATGCTATGGGTTACTTTACTTTATATCATATTGTGACTACAGCTACGACCAACAATGGTTATTCAGAGAATATCGTATACTCAGGGGTTGCTTCAGTGTAAAATATAATATTGACATAATTATAATTTGGCAGGTAAGTTTAATACATAATGACATAATTATCACCTGGTAGTGATGCTAGCGTATGCCTTCTTGGATTTTTTAACTCTTTATTTCCAGTGGCTTTTGTTCGGCTCTGCGGCTGGGTGGTACAAGGCTCGTCTGTGACAGCCTAGGTATAGAGTTCGATCTCCGACACAAGAAACTGTGCATCGTGACCATTTAGAAAGCATGGCAAACTTTTGATCGTATTTATATTGACCAGATAATCACTACAGCAAAAAAAAAATTGTTGGGTTTAAGGCTACGCCCAGAATAGGATACGATGAAAGCAATTCAGAACCCCCCCCACCCCCCTCCCCACTTAGTAACAATTTATATGTCTGAACAATTTAAAACACTTCCCCGAAAACAACATTTTTTAAAGTAGAGACACAAAATACGAAACAAACCAAAAATGTGTTTATATTGTTCTAAAAAAATATTTCAAATTACAAAAAATGTATTAGGTATATAATACTAGTTTTGTGGGTAACTTATATCAACCAACACCCACCCCCCCCCTTTTTTTCTTCCTTTCCCTTGTCAACTTTCGAGACTTCTTCTTCCTTAAGACCCCCTACTTAATGACATCATTTGTGAACAACCTTATAATAATAATAATAATAATAATAATAATCGTCGGGGTATCACAATGAAACATTTGGTGCAGACAGATCTCCCCGCATTTCCTTCCTTTACCATACCGATGAGTTTGGACACTTCACACACTGTCCATTCTTTAGTATTATCGGGCTATGTCTTCTTCTGCGACAACGTCTTCTTACACCTTCCACCGTACTTCCAAGAACATCTTGTCATCAAAAAATTTCTCGTCACGTTCCAGTAACATCGGATTTTACGATGTTTCACGATTGCTAAAAGTGATTCTTTTCTGTAATTATTATTGTCATTTTTAAAGATTGTGTACTGCGTCATGCCAAGATGGCGCTGTATTTTTTTTTCAAGTGTCGTGTAGACTATCTTTTTAAAGTCTGTGCTAATATAATAGTCGTTGGATAACTATAGGTGTATTTTCTAGGACATAGTCGTTGGATAACTGTAGGTGTGTTTTCTAGAACATAGTCGTTGGATAACTGTAGATGTGTTTTCTAGAACATAGTCGTATCATAACTATAGGTGTGTTTTCTAGAATATAGTCGTTGGATAACTATAGGTGTGTTTTCTAGAACATAGTCGTTGGATAACTATAGGTGTGTTTTCTAGAACATAGTCGTTGGATAACTATAGGTGTGTTTTCTAGAACATAGTCGTTGGATAACTACAGGTGTGTTTTCTAGAACATAGTCGTTGGATGACTATAGGTGTGTTTTCTAGAACATAGTCGTTGGATAACTGTAGGTGTGTTTTCTAGAACATAGTCGTTGGATAACTGTAGGTGTGTTTTCTAGAACATAGTCGTTGGATAACTACAGGTGTGTTTTCTAGAACACTATCCATGAAATAGCACGAAAATATACCTGAAGGGAATATGTTTTCCCACTGAATCTACGAGCATGGATTGTACGTGCATGTCTCTACACTCATCTAAAATGGTCATTACATTCTCGGAATGTCCAATGACATTTGCGACTAGAATACGGCTTATTGTCTACGAGGTCATAGACAAGGACATATATCTAACTAAATTTCAAAATGGATGTAGCAAATGGCCATCATCACTTGTGATGGACGAACAACAAAAAATTGTGAATATTAATGGACTCTGAATTGTTATACATGAATACAATAAAGAAAGCCGTTCTTTATCAGAAACAAAATATTTACTTTAACCTTTCTAGTTCCGGTTCCGACATTTTGAAACTATACCCAGAAACAAAATTATACATTTCTATTATAATTATACGATTCCACTAAATGTTACACTAGGATAAGATTAAAGCCCTCGTGTAAGCACGAGCAATGTCTCTCATATTTCCAATGCAGTTGAAATGGCAAATATTAGCACAACAATGACAGTTTAACTTAAAATATGGAGTAGATTCGTGAGCAGCTTTGGTTATGTATTCGATCATCTACGCTTTTGATCGAGATTGTTTCCGTCAAGATATCTTCAAGATGGATGACTGACCTTTATTTCTGTCGATGTCGTTCTGGTTGTGATCGTCGTAGATTTAACCTCAGCCTCCATATGGAGCATGTTCTGTACAGAATAAGTGCATAATTTGATAATTGGAATGTCATAGAATATTGATTTCGGTATACTTTGGTTACCACATGTACTCCGTCCGTTCCAACGAATCGGCATACCGTCTACCGAGGGTACCACTCTGCACTCTAATTCCGTAATTTCAAGAGATGAACTCAAGATCTCCTAAGAATATCAGTTTTGTAAACAAGACGTCGCGAGCGGAATATGAACAAGCGAACATTTGATGTTAAAGAGAACACCACGTCAAGGGATCTAGCGTCATGGATCTGTTAAATTTCTGCCTTTTTCTTATCTTCAAATATTTCTAGAACAGCTAAGCTATTCCTGGGTAATTAAGCTGTTCAATAGTTTCTAGAGCAGCTAAGTTATCTACTTGGTGATTAAGATGTTCACTTATTGCTCAAGAGGCAGTATAGTTCCATTCACAATGTCTTGTTTACAAAGCGATGTTTTTCGAGAACACTGGGAATTATCGCTTAAAGATGTGGAGCTACGTTCTATGAATGGTACTTTTGACAGGAGTTGTGGAAGTTCGCTGAAATGGACGATGCACATATGAGGTAACCCGAGTACAGTAAATTCGCTACTCTACGGCTTCTAAACATGTCAACGTTAAACACACTATTGGGTTAATATGAGATAGCTATTACATGCAAACACACACATACACACACGCGCACATCGCTAACTTGTGGGTTAATAGGGGATAGTTATTATATGCACACATGCACACACACACACGCACACACACACCCGCACATCGCAAACTATTGGATCAATAGGGAATAAATTGGTAGCATATCCTATTCACGACGTGGCTATCAACCAAGTTTTTTTTGGCTGTAGTGATTGCCTAGGCAATATAAATACGTTCAGTAGTTTACCAGTGCTTTCTGAACGGTCCGGATGCACAATTGCATGTGGCCGGGATCGAACTATATACCGTGGTCGTCACAGACGGGACCTGTACTGTGTACCACTCCGCCACAGAACCGGACGTAATATATTCTGAAGCAATGGTTCATACTGTTCCAAAATTCAGAAATCCCTAATATCTAACACTCAGTGCAGGATTTATCTATAAGCTAAACAAGCTATAGCTTAGGGCCCCACTTTCTTTTGGGGCCCCTAAAAATCATATGTGGCACTGACATATCTAGTTTAACTGATTCTATCAGTTAAACTAGAAATGTCAATGCCAAATATGACTTGGATAGAATCAATTAAACTAGATGATAATATACTAGACAACGTTTCAAATTTCGTATATGAAGCAAGATAACAACAGACGGGGATACCAACTCAGAATTAAGACTCGAATCGCTCTAGCCTCCAACGCCTTTAACAAACTCTCAAACATCTGGAGATCGAATATCACAAGTAAACACATCAAACTGCGACTATTCAATGCAAGTGTGATTTCATCATTGACATATGGATGTGAAAGTTGGAAATCTACCGCAATAATTGATAAGAAGTTAGTTGCGTTCGAGTATAGATGCCTCAGAAAAATCACAAATACTAATTAGAAAGATGTAAAATCAAACGACATACTAAGAGAGGAGACAAAAAAGAATATGTGACGAACATCATCAGAAAACGTCGCTGGACATACATCGGTCACATACGTAGAATGAAGGAAGACAAAATTCCACAACAAGCCTTCATCTTGACACCAGACGGGAAAAGAAAACAGGAACACCAACAACAACGCTCAGAAGAACTGTTATGAATGAATTAACATCAATAGGCATAATTGCACAAGACCTGCAGTCCTTGGTAACTGACCGACAGGCATGGAGAACTATGACATCCTCCCTATGTGCAAACTTGGCAAAAGAGGAACTGACTGACTGACTGAAATATAATTTCAGGACTATAGAGAGCCCCAAATTTCAAATAGCTTAGGACCTTATCAAGTCTACATCTGGCGCTGCGTACACGGAACTGAACACAGAAAAGTATCGAACACATCTAACTTGATGAGTAACACGAATTCTTGAAATGTGTAGTGGAAGATCTAACACATGACATTCTCGCTAAAGGGTTCAACGAAGATCTTCTATACACATCGATGCAGAAGTAATTCTGTGGTGAGAGAATGTTGGCTGTAAATTGTTTTTACAATTTTACGGTGAAAAGAATCGAAGTGTCTTTAAGAATTGAACTGTGAAATTGAGGGGAAGAATGTCAAGAATTAGAACATTTTTAGGAAGGATTTGTGAAATTGGAATGATGAAAAAAATGTCGCTGAGACATAGAACAGTGATCCTAGCAGAGAAATTATTTGAATTAAATTCGCACATCAATTAATCCGATTGGAAACCTTGACAATTAAGGAAGTTGCTAATAGAGATGTCCCTGGCTCACCAGCTATTTGGTATAAGGTTCGATTCCTAGCCGAACAGGTATTCTAGGAATTATAAACGGTTTGAATGATGTTATATTGTTAGATGTTATTTATGTCGAAATCCAATTTCTGGAAAGTAATTCAACACTTGACATCTGATTGTAATTCTTACGAAAATGACAGGTGTTCTCAAGTTGACTTAGTAATCTGTGCATTTAGCTAATTACTATATTTTCTGGCAATGTAATCTTAAATAAGTACGACGACATCTTGGTGTCAATATCTCCTCTACTATGTTCAGCACATCCCAATTCCCTAACCCATCGGGGTAGTAGGGGTGTCAATTTAGAAACAGCAATAAAATAATACTTCGTGCCTTTCTGTTTTGAGTTCCTGGTTTAAATGTGAACAATTTAATAATTTCCATCGCTAATATTTTATATCCATACTTTCCTTTACACTCCTTTTCTTCTCCAACCCTGAAATATTTCTTGCTGTAAAATATGATTTCAAAATGACTTCAAAGATAATTACAACGTTTATGAAAAAATGCATATCACCATGTCTGCTAGGCCAATAATGTTTGCTGTACTGAATTCAAGACAGGCGGGTCAGCGTCATGTAGTACACGTCTCAAAGCAGAACCATGCTATTGTTCTGTTGGACTTCTCGAATTCTTCGATCTTGCTTATAAAAAATAGGCTACTATGTAACTTTTGTCTGCCATATAAAATATGGCAGACGAAATTCACATTTTCTTATCTTTTGGTCAAAAAGTCGATTTATTTTTTGGGTATATTCATGTGTGTTACCAATGATTATCAAACTTTCATTATATTTATGTCTGAGTTTTACCTTCGTGCTGCAAGGATCCCTTTTATTCTTCAAAGCTGTTGATGAGGGGAGGGGTGAAAAATAGTCAGAAGTTATGAAATTTATGGACAGTCGCCACCATGGGCGTTAGTTCTTATTAAAAGCAACGTACTGCAAGAAAGAGTTGAAGTTTAAGGGAAGCAGAGTGGAACAACGTACTGCAAGGAACATGTGAAGTTGGAGGGAAGCAGAGTGGAACAACGTACTGCAAGGAACATGTGAAGTTGGAGGGAAGCAGAGTAGAACAACGTACTGCAAGGAACAGGTGAAGTTGGAGGGAAGCAGAGTGGAACAACGTACTGCAAGGAAGAGTTGAAGTTGGAGGGAAGAAGAGTAGAACAAAGTACTGCAAAAAGAGTTGAAGTTGGAGGGAAACATGGTGGAACAACGTGCTGCAAGGAAGAGTTCAAGTTGGAGGGATGAAGAGTGGAACAACGTACTGCAAGGAACAGGTGAAGTTGGAGGGAAGAAGAGTGGAACAACGTACTGCAAGGAAGAGTTGAAGTTGGAGGGATGAAGAGTGGAACAACGTACTGCAAGGAACAGGTGAAGTTGGAGGGAAGAAGAGTGGAACAACGTACTGCAAGGAAGAGTTGAAGTTGGAGGGAAACAGAGTGGAACAACGTGCTGCAAGGAACAGGTGAAGTTGGAGTTAAGAACAGTGGAACAACGTACTGCAAGGAAGAGTTGAAGTTGGAGGAAAACAGAGTGGAACAACGTGCTGCAAGGAAGAGTTGAATTTGGTTGAAACAGAGTGGAACAACGTGCTGCAAGGAACATGTGAAGTTGGAGGGAAACAGAGTGGAACAACGTGCTGCAAGGGACAGGTGAATTTGGAGGGAAACAGAGTGGAACAAAGAGAATCAAAGACGGACAGTGTCAAAGAATGGACATGTCAATATTTTTTTCTTCTCGTTCGCACATCTTCATCAAGAGAGAGAGAGAAAGAGAGAGAGAGATTGCTGGAAGAATGAATTGTTTATACAATATGCTACCCCGTACAACCCGGTTTTATTAATGATGAAAGTATTCCATCAAACTCCACTATATATGTTTGATATATGTCGCTGAACGCTGTATCAAACTCCACTATTTACGTTTGATATATGTCGCTGAACGCTGTATCAAACTCCACTATTTATGTTTGATATATATCACTGAACGCTGTATCAAACTCCACTATTTATGTTTGATATATGTCGCTGAACGCTGTATCAAACTCCACTATTTATGTTTGATATATATCACTGAACGCTGTATCAAACTCCACTATTTACGTTTGATGTATGTCGCTGAACGCTGTATCAAACTCCACTATTTACGTTTGATATATGTCGCTGAACGCTGTATCAAACTCCACTATTTATGTTTGATATGTCACTGAACCCTGTATCAAACTCCACTATTTATGTTTGATATATATCACTGAACCCTGTATCAAACTCCACTATTTATGTTTGATATGTCGCTGAACGCTGTATCAAACTCCACTATTTATGTTTGATATGTCGCTGAACGCTGTATCAAACTCCACTATTTACGTTTGATATATGTCGCTGAACGCTGTGATGTTCCCTTAGCTTTGTATTTGCTAACGTCTCCTTCCATCTAACACAGAAAACATGGTAGACACATCTCTCCAGGAAGGTTGGCAATATTGATGTGATCTTTTACGACACCTGTCCCGTATAGAATCTATAGAGCAATACATATCACATTTATATTCACAAACCTAATATGTTTCGTCTATGGCGATAATGTGAAGTTTAAACTCGAGAGAAAACAAATATGGCCTATCTATATCTGCCATTTGTATCATGTTCTATGTTTCTCGCCCTATTTGTTGTTGTCTAAGTTGGACAACAAACTAACATCTCTTCCATAGCTTTGTCTCTTATATGTATAGATCTGTGATGTCTTGTAATATATTCCTATTTATCTGAACTTGTGACTGCCGGCAATATAAGATTATTTGCTAATGGGAAAACAAGCTTTCATAATCATTAGTCATAATTGATGGCAGATTGCGTACAGTACGTGTATAATTGACGTCGCATTGCGTACAATACATTTATAAGTGGCGTTATTTTGTGTATAATACATCTATTATTAGTGAATCGAAGATAGAGCGTACAAAGTGGGCGTTTACCAAATGAGATTTATCGAAATAAAAGAATAGGTACAACTTCATGGAAGTAGAAGTAAACAAGCACATGTGTTCTGGTAAACTGTGTATGAAAAAATATTACAGTAAATAAATTAAACCCCAAAAAAGTAGTTGGACACATTGTTGAAAACCTTACTTCAAGTTAAGCGTTGCGGGCAGACTAGCAAGAGGTAGGCAGAGATATAAGTAGGAGAGAAAATCATCGGATGAACATAGCACAGCTTATCAGAGAGCATCACCAATGTAAGACATATAGGAGGTAGAATTCCATTGCAACTAAATTTCACTGCGGAGACGGTACACCATAAAGATAACTGAAGTTTCTTGACAATTGGTTGGTTACCTGATGGATACGGGCAGATGTAATGCATCTAGGCTGTGATTTCGAGAACTCACAGTTAAGTAGTAAAAGAAACGTAAGATAGTAGTATAAACGTAAGGTAGTAGTAGACATGTAAGGTAGTAGTAGACATGTAAGGTAGTAGTAGAAACGTAAGGTAGTAGTAGAAACGTAAGGTAGTAGTAGAAACGTAAGGTAGTAGTAGAAAAGTAAGGTAGTAGTAGAAACGTAAGGTAGTAGTAGAAACGTAAGGTAGTAGTAGAAACGTAAGGTAGTAGTAGAAAAGTAAGGTAGTAGTAGAAACGAACATGTGGAGTAAAGAGTGTAAAACTAACTAAACATCAAGAGTATCATGTTCAGAAGATTGATTTTCAAAGTAAATTTCTTGATTGCCAACATCAATTTCTACCCACTACACACTACACACTACACACTACACATACATTACATAAGACTTGCCAGAGCTAAGTGTACTGCTCAATATACGCATGGTTTCAATAACCAAGTTCGCGGCTGATTTAACTAATGAACAGCACAGAAGTGGAATAAGCTGTTTTAACTAATGAACAGCACTGAAGTGGAATAGGCTGTCTTAACTAATGAACAGCACTGAAGTGGAATAGGCTGTCTTAACTAATGAACAGCACTGAAGTGGAATAGGCTGTTTTAATTAACGAACATCACTGAAGTGGAATAGGCTGTTTTAACTAATGAACAGCACTGAAGTGGAATAAAAATTATAACCAAACGCAGATGAATCGAATGGAAAATATTTAATGTTATTAGCAAGTAAGTATACTTGAAGTATACTTATTTTGATACTCAAAGACGCGAAGAGTACATATCAAATACAGATTAACGCGGGAATTAACACACTTATTGTGTATTATGGTGGGTATTTGCCACCATAAATACTACTTAGTCAGTTAACAGGCCGAGTACTGTATTACTAGAAAAGGCTACTAGTAATTTGTCCGTGTGTTTTATTGGTCAATTTTCATATACTTTGCGTCACAATCCGATGAGAAGTATAGGAAAAGTTGAATTAAACTTTTACAATTTCGTGACATAGGGAACACTCAAACCAATATAAAACTGACGAAAGTCACATTTTCTACTGATGTGATGTTCAAAATATTTAAAAAAAGAAAGAAAACAATCAATGCAACTATTCCCAATTTTGCCCACTCTTTATTCCTCACCTCAAATATGTTTAAAATGGAATCGATTCCTAAGAACGCTTGCTAAAATCTTCACGAGACAATATCCTAGACCGTACTCAATGAACCGATTCTAACATGAAACTACTTTTGAAGGAAATGTTAAACATGACTATTCGAGAATCTTCTAAGTAGGTCTAAAATAGACAACCAGAATGAAGACTAAATGTCAACCTTGTCCCATTTCACATGAGACAAAACATACAACACAAGTGAGGTACTGGAAACTATAGAGAAGTCACTTTTGACATAAAACATGCGTCCAGAATTTGACTCTGTCCTCGTTTTAGTTTGTTTTAGACAACGGCCTTTTATCAATGACTATGTGTGCATGAAATAACATTGAAGAGACACTTTTTATTTTTATTCAGTGATTTAGACGAAAATGTATTCCGCTTGAACTGTCTGAGAAAACCAGTTATTCAACAAGAAATGTTGTCAAGCAATATAACGCAGAATAGATGTATATTCAACCAGGGAAGATGTGCACACAAGATAAAAGCGCAACCATTTAAATTAACATAATTAGAAAACTAAAGTAATAGTAAAGAAAGCTTTGGAACGCGATATAGCAAATAAGGATGGCGTGTGTTATCAAATAAACCTATTGTCTAACATCTATCCGCAGATGGTGGTCTTGCCGTAGCTTCCATACTTACTGTTGAGGGTATGATGTTTGTGAGTGAGATGTATTCTACATTCCAGAACCAGGTGTGCTGCTCTGTTTGAGGTGTAGTCGTGTTTATTCAGGATTCTATTGATGTCTCTCCACCTTTTTCTAGATCTGCCTTTCGTTCTGTATCCTGATTCCATCTCGTCATAAGCGCTTATGGAAAATTAATCGTTCATCGTCATAATCCAAACCATTTTATCTGTTGTGTCTCTATATATTCGATGCATGGTTTGATACCTATTATCTTTCTGAAGTTCTCACTGCGCATTGTGTCCAGTCTGGTGACTCCAATAGACTTCTTAGACATTTCATTTCGCAGGTTTCAATCTTTTTCGTATGTGTCGATGACAGGTGCCATTTCTGGAATTGGTAGCATAGTGTTTGTATAAAGATGCCCTTAATCATTTGTTTCTTTACTTCCATGTTGATTTTTGGGTGTAATAGCAAAGGTAACAGCTGGTATGTCTCAGCATTTATCTCTTGAAATCTTGTTTCTATCACTTTATTGAATCGTCCGTCATCTGTGAGATACATCCTAGGTACTTGAACTCTTTGACTTGTTTTATTTTTGTGTTCTTTATTTTGATATTGAAATCAAATAAGTGTGGGATGGAAATTATAAAATGGTGGTACTTAAGGAAGTAAAATATGAGTCATAAACAATAGAGACAGAAAGGAAAAGAAAAGTGATGTCAGAGAAATGATCAATAACGTTGAGTACAGTGTAACATTAGAGATAATGTACAGCATATACTGTACATCGCACGTGAGTATTCCTGCTAGTTGATGTTCCGGGTTTATATGACATCGTTTAATGTCTACCTTCGATCATGTGATACCCTTAACCGATGCAGGCCTGCCATACTCTATACTCACTCTCTCCTTCTTATTCTTATGTACATATCCATCAAATCCATTTCCTCTATTAAATTTGTACGCTATTTAAAGTTTAATATCCATTGTTTAGATCTTTCTTTTATATCATCCACTCTCGTGCTCTCTCTCTCTCTCTCTCTCTCTCTCTCTTCTTCTTCTTCTTCTTCTTCTCATTGTATCTCCAGTTTTATTCTTCACAACCTCCTATTTGTCTCCTTATTGACAACTCAAAAGAACTAAATTGGAATTAAGAAGTACATCAAGAGCTTGAAAAATAATACCCCACTACTTCCACAACAATTTGCACACATGATCTGTGCAGTTACGTTGATTGCTAGTTATACTTTTATATATATGGGGAAATGAGATTAAGCTAAGAATCCAGATGCCGATGGATGTAATTGCAAGGTTGAATACGATATGCAAAAATAAGAATAACCAAATGGTCAGAGGGTGTCCGACAAAGTGGATGGTGCCGCAGTAACCTAATGAAGAAATAGTAAAGCAAAATGAGTTAAACAGGTTACTAAAACACTTACCTTACCTGCGCTATGGAGACGGGGCTAGATGAAATATAGTCATTTATTTTGTTTTTTATTTTGTCGTTTTCTGTTGTTTGTCTCTTGAAAAAGGTTCAATTTGAGCCGATACGTGGAGAATTGTCCTGTTTAGTTTTATTGTATGTTTTTATATATATATATTTTTTAAAAATATATTTTTTATTAATAGGCAAGGTAAGTGTTTTAGTAACCTGTTTAACTCATTTTGCTTTGCAAAAATAAGATCAGTATTACAGTAAAGATCAATATATTCTGATCACTAGTGCTATGTTATATATTTTTGTACAGATGCGAAAATTGAACACTCAATGCAGACACAGAAAGAAAAATTCGGGCTTTTGAAAATAAATACTACAGATGTTTATTATCATAGAACACAAGACAAAGATATTTGTCTAGCAGAAAATAAACAAACTTGTAGGGTAACAAAAACATGTATTGTTTGGACATGTAGCGAGACACAACTAGATTTCTAAAATTATTTTTGCAAGAAACATTCAAAGGTGGAAGGAGAAGATGGTGTCAGAGAAAATCATGGTTTCATAACAGCAAGGAATAGTCTGGAAGTTATTTCTCTTCGCTTCACCGAAAAGCCGGAGAATAGAGTTGTGTAGAGAGATTGTTGTGCTGATATACACAGTGTTACACAATTACGACCCTACGAGGTTACGGATCTTATTACTGTTAATATTATTATTATTATTATTATTATTATTATTATTACGTTGTCTTTCTAGCACCGTTTGCTCACATACATTATCTTAAAAACTATATTGTTTTTCTTTGTGTGTCCCTGCAGGGCTGTGTATTAATTGACTGATTTGTATTCCCTTCACTTGTTCACTTGACATCCCTTCTATAGTTTTTGTCTGTTTATCGTGTGCCCTGTGTCATCGAGTATTGCCTGATTCAGTGTGTCTCACACTTGTTGTTACCGAGGACCAAATTGTTTCCGAATCTTCTAGCGACCGGTCTCAGTGATAAAAGTCAAAGATCGAATACAATTTATATAAGGACTTGAACTGATAGATGGCTTGCGGATACGCTGGTGGTTCGAGGACCGACACAGGTCCACGGACCACCACTTCAAGAAACACTACCCTAATTAGCATTAGCGATTGTAAAAATGTACAGTATAAACATAAGACGCTAGTAACTATAAGCATGCGATTATTGATTGAAAAAAATATGACCACGACTTCACTAAATTTTAAGTGTAATCATGTTAAATCGTGTTAGCAAATCCTACTCATGACGTAGGTCGAACTAACCATCAACTCTGCAGATGTTGGCGGTATTTATTAATAAAATGTGGATGAAATGTACGACAATACGGTATACGTTTTCTTACATTGTTTCTATAATTTTCTCAAATTCACACAATTTATTTTAATTTTGTAACCGATTTTCTGACATGCAAGTTTGTCAAACAAACCCCCCCTTCTCAACAACTGTCAAACATTTCAAACACCCCCCCCCCTTTATATTGTTAACCTAATTTATGAACATCTCCAAAATTATCATGAAATAGGCACGGATCAAATTTTACAAATGTTATATTGAATCTTTTATTCAGGATATTACATTCTGAAACGAAATACTTTAATTCAAGTTTGTTTTTTTTAACTATCCGAAGATAATCGGTTCCGTGTGATTGTGCATATTTCCTCTCAGGTGTCAAAATTCAAAGAAATTAATTAGTCGAACAACTGAAAATATAATTGAAATTATGTCAATTTACTCCAGTGTGTGGCATCTATTGTAGTCAGTGGTTAGGGCACAGTTTATTTTTTAATCCGTTAAACTATGGTTTAACGTTTCTTCAGATCATTTAAGTTGTCATGTAGAAAGATAGCGTCTCTTAAACCGCAAAGGTGAATCAAATTTGCTTTATATCTTAACAGATAAGCGTACACATAAAGGTAGTCGTGGTTCAGGTAGTTCTGTTACAACGACTGTCAAATGACACGTCCTATATTTAAAATACATTATCATTTCCATTTGCTATGAGCATAAGTACCTTACACGCATATAATTCTGAAAAAAGCTCGTCCTCCTCAAATGAATAACCAAGGTGACACCTGAATTCGTAAAGACATGATTGAATGGTTGAATTGCATTAGCGGGGCTTATGAATACATGTTTAGAGGAATTTAGAGGCATTAGAGAATTTAGAGGCATTAGAGAATTTAGAGGCATTAGAGAATTTAGAGGCATTAGAGAAGTTAGAGGCATTAGAGAATTTAGAGGCATTAGATAATTTAGAGGCATTAGATAATTTAGAGGCATTAGAGAATTTAGAGGAATTAGAGAATTTAGAGGCATTAGAGAATTTAGAGGCATTAGAGAATTTAGAGGCATTAGAGAATTTAGAGGCATTAGAGAATTTAGAGGCATTAGAGAATTTAGAGGCATTAGAGAATTTAGAGGCATTAGAGAATTTAGAAGCATTAGAGAATTTAGAGGCATTAGAGAATTTAGAGGCATTAGAGAATTTAGAGGCATTAGAGAATTTAGAGGCATTAGAGAATTTAGAGGCATTAGAGAATTTAGAGGAATTAGAGAATTTAGAGGCATTAGAGAATTTAGAGGCATTAGAGAATTTAGAGGCATTAGAGAATTTAGAGGAATTAGAGAATTTAGAGGCATTAGAGAATTTAGAGGCATTAGAGAATTTAGAGGCATTAGAGAATTTAGAGGCATTAGAGAATTTAGAGGCATTAAAGAATTTAGAGGAATAAATGAATAAATGTAAATAGGCATTCCAGTCCAGCGGTATCACCAAATCGTAACGTCTTGGCAGGAGATAGCTAATACGTATGGACTAAGTACTTCATCATACCTATCAGATCTATTAACATATCTGTAGAGTTGTACATCAAGTATTACCCAATCACCAAGAAGAATTCATCAGACGGACAACTGGACAAATTCCGCTGACATGTATCTCTTTATTATCCATGACGACCACGTAACGTATGCCACCAGTAAGAAATAGCGACAATACATGCAGTGACAATGATTATTTTGTGATAGATCAAACATTGCCAGTTTATCTTCCAGCTTTCTTAGACACCTTCTATGATATGTCTGCAAATTTGACATCAGCTCTGTTCCTTATACAATGAAAGAGATATTCAGGCACCAGTTGCCACACGTTTGATAAGAGAAATTTCACTGTAGAATGTTGTCGCTAAATTAATGCCATGCCATTAAGATACTATAGGTAATAGGGAGCCGCTTAACGCAGTGGTTAGAGTACTGGCTTCGCATATGAGTGGTCCTGGGTTAATTCCCCAGTTGAGGCGGAAATATTTGTCAGATCGCACCGGCTCCCAGGTCGACCCAGTCTTAAATGGGTACCGGATTAATATGAGAAGTAAAGACTACGAGGGAGAGAGAATGGATACCGCCTTCATTAGCAGAGTCTCTGAAATGTGAGATCGCTAACATCTCACACCCCTACGGCACTAATTAATGCTATGCGTTACTTTTCTTTTTTTTTGGAGATACATTACATAACAGACACACAGTTTGCAAACTGGTATGAGCTGCATTTGAATGAAATCATGCCATTCTGGACAGTAAAATACATGTAAGTATATATAGGGGTAACTACAGAATTACCTAGACAAATGCAGGCCAAAATAATCGAAAACTGAATATCATCATCATCAGGTGCCATGCCGCCTGGCGTAGGTGGTCATGCACAGCTCTCTTCCCACAGTATTATGTATCAATGTCGTTGTTGTTTCCTTGCCGTGCCAGGTTGTCAAACTGTCTAATATTTTCTCACGTTGTCGCCCTCTGTCTCTGGTGCCTTCAATCTTGCCTGTTGTGATTATGTTCTCTAAACCTGCCTGTCTCATGAAGTGGCCAAAAAAAGAAGATTGCCTTTTTCTTATATTGTTGATTAAGGTCCGTTTCGCATTTAACTCTTTTAACACCTCTACATTAGTTTTTCTGGCAGTCCATGGTATTCTCAGCATTCTTCTGTAGAACCACATCTCTGTTGCCTCCAATCTCCCACTTTCCAGTTTGTTTATTGTCCAAGACTCGCACCCATATGTTAGTATAGGGGTTATATAGCACTGCAGAACTCTCTTTCTCACCTCTAATGACAAGGTCATATTACACAGTATATTTTTCATTTTTCTGAATATTGTTTTTGCCTGTCCTATTCTGCATCTTATTTCTGTTGAACTTCTTCCATCTGCTGTTATAATTGTACCTAGATATTTGAATTGGTGGACCTGTTTTAATACTATATCATTCACTATGATCTTGCAATGTGTGTTATTTTCTTTCTTTGAAATAACCATTACTTCTGTTTTCTTGATATTTAGGAAGAGGCCTTTCTCTTTGCTTTCTGTGACTACTACTTTAATTAATTTTTGAAGGTCTTCCTCACTTTTTGCAATCAGAACAGTGTCATCCACATATCTCAAATTATTTATGTTATGTCCTCCCACTGATATTCCTGGGATATCTACTATTGCACGCAATATGTTTTCACTGTATAGAGAGAACAGGTCTGGTGAAAGCACGCATCCCTGTCTGACTCCTTGTTTTATTTGTTGAAAAGGGCCAAATTGCTTTCCTACTCTTATTACTACTGTTTGTTGCCAGTACATGTTCTTGATTATTCTTAAATCCTTGCTGTCAATGTTCAGATTCTCTAACATGTGTATAATTTCGCTATGTTTAACTTTGTCAAAAGCTTTAGTGTAGTCTATAAAACAGAGGTACAGATCTGTTTTTACCTCTATAGACCTCTCTATTGGTGTTCTCAATATATAAATCGCATTGTTGGTGCCTTTGCCTTCTACAAATCCACATTGTTCTGGACTTATTTCTTTTTTTTTTTTGTTTCTCACTCTCTTCATGATGATCTGAATACTGAATATACTAACTGAATAAACACCCTGTTAAATCCCCTCACACAAAAACATGAATATAGGAATCTGCGTAGCAACAACGCAGACACCAAAGAGTATATACTGCAGTACTGTTGTTTCAACTACGAGGTTCACAAATGACAATCTGTATCCATGAGCATCTCTGTAAATCAAATTACATGGGACCTACAAAGACCTAAAACAAACAGCTTTATATATGATGAATATCGGACTACACGTAGAGTAATTGAAGGAATGATTTCTGTTGCATCAGTATAACCCTGTCATCAATTGTTGTGAAGTAATAGTCCCTGCTTGCCATCAAATGCAGTATAGTTAGTTAGCTAGTTGGTTCCTTTCACACTACAGGCGGCACTATATGGCCGATATTTTTATTCACCGTGTGTTGCGGTCAGCTGCTTGCACTTTTAGTTTCTGTATCGTCTTGCAGCACATAATTTCCCCTTCTTTGAGTATAGTGTTTTTTAGAGTCGCTTTATGTCTTATTCTTTTTCTCTTCCCCTCCGGAACCTGCACAGTATAGCAAAATATTATATGCGTCATCAATTATTGTGTAGTATCACGAACTAACAACTTAGATATCGAACTAGAAAGTAACTGATCGTATAATTATTTTTTCATGATAATCGATTCTTTCTAATTAACTAATCTTCCGGACTACAAAATTCGCATCGCATCAGAGCACTTTTCACAGTAAATAATAGTGCATGAGACTCAATAATTTAAAAAAAATCTGCGTCCTCTCAGAATTCCTTCTGTAATATGGAATGTGTTAAGAATACGTGACATTATCAACACGTCACAGAATTATTACATTACACTATATTTAGTTAGTAATAATTAAGAGTGTAATACTTGTACAAACAAACAACTGTATCGAAACTACTATTACGAGAGTTATACTTTTGAAGTTTGCAAAATTCACGTTTCCATCGATGATATGTTCGATCACTGTGTAGACTTCGGAGTGTATTCATCAATGTATAAATGTATAAAAAGTTGTGCGCTAGCACATGGTAGCGCGGCTTAGTGGGAACAGCGATTGTACGTGTTAAAACAATCATAGATCATGGTTAACAAATTCACAACTGTTGGTTGGTTGTTTGCTGATCCAGCGGCCCATAGGTTTATGCCCTTTGACCCAATGCCATTAAATAGCATTATATTGCTGGGAAGTCTGTGCTTTCGGCCCACCCTGGGACAGAGCCAGAGAATAACTATCACACCTCCAGGAAGGTAGGTTTCAACCTATGCACTACTACTAGCCACTGTAGCCAAGATAGGGTTCACTGTGCTCATTCCCCACCATCAATTGACTACTGGTTGTGCCGAACTTCTCTATTGCTCCAGGTATGCAACCAAATGTTCAAGTCAAAAGTGTTGTATCGTCCTGAGTTACTGTGCCTCTATGATGGGCCTCAGCCATAGGAAAATACAGTGTTGTCAGTTTCGTCCTCCCCAGTGCTGCACAGTACATCTTTAGCTCCCTCCCAACCACAGAGGGTGCATACATATATTCAAGTAATCATGAAACACAATTCAACAACAAATTAAAAGCATAATAAGCATAAATGTATAGATGACATGCCATGAAGCTTCTACAAGAAGATAACCTCAATATAACGGCGTGTCATATACTAAGGTTGTCTGTTGCATGGGTGGTATGTCTTGTGGGCCATTGGTGAGACCCACAGACGCAACCACATGCGTATTTACAACTGTTAAACGAAACAGCGACCATCGTCATCACTCCCTAACAGTTTACCCACATCATAAATACCACTAGATGATCACATAAATATTATAACTAAGAACAAACGAACAAATAATGTAAATACATTACTACCCCCTTAGTTTTAGTGACAGACCGTCGTGTCTAATTGGAACGTTCTGAAAACCTGTGTTTTACGTAAGTATTATTATAGTTACGTTTCACGCAGTATTACCTTATATTATATCAGTATAGCACGGCTGTAATATAATCCGACAGCAAATGCTCCTTTCATCACTATAACACGGCTGAAATCTATTCCGACAGCATATTCTAATTTCATCACTATAACTCGGCTGAAATCTATTCCGACAGCAAATCTTGATGTATCACAACAATAAAGCTTAAATCTATTTAGATATTTAAAAAACGCCTCCTCTCTAAAGCTTACAGAATGACTAGCTTTTATTTTCCTGTATTGAAACTTGACATTTTGATGAATATTTTATCAATAAGATTATTGAGTGTACACACAATAATTAGAAATTTTTTGAGAAGATATAATTGATAGGTTTCAAATGTATTTACATTATTTTTTCGTTTGTTCTTAGCTATATTATTTTTGTGTTGATCGAGTGGTATTTATGTTGTCGATAAACTCCTAGAGGTAGTGATGATGATGGTCTCTCTTTCGTTTAACAGTTGTGAAGTTGGTGTTCATGATATTTGATTGTTTTAACACTTACCAGCGCTGCTCGTACTAGGCCGCACTACCGTGTGCTAGCGCACACATTTTATACATTGATGCACATATTGTGTACTTCGCTCACAGACTTAACTCTTTCAACACGTAATTATACCCGAGGTTTAGACGTAATTAATTTTAGGCTAACTTTTTGGACCCCATCATGATTCAGGCGCACGCTTCATGAAGACAAAGTATTTGCTATGGAAAGTCATATAAGGTATCAAAAGAAAGATCATTGAATGTGAAATTCATATACAATATAAAAATATAAGAATTGTAAGAACAATAATACGTGTCATTTACGAACAAAACAAGGCAATTTGGAGGGTATATATGGAGTCCCATTATAACGGGCTTACGTCCCTAAAGTGTGCCGACTCTGTCCCGTTATAACGGGCTTACGTATGAATTGAGTTAAGTATATAAATGTGTGTAAAAGTTAATATAATAAAAATGTAAATGGATTGAATATACTGAGAAAGTTAACTTCCTTTTTATGTAGAAGGTTTGTGAAGAGGAAGTGGTTTATGAAATTAATAAACCCACGGAGATAGATGATTGCTCTTCAACACTCTTGTGTTAGAGAATAAATCGTACAGTATAAAACAACGAGGATTTATTATTGAAGACATTCTCGCAACAAACGCGATTTGAATCAAGTCCGCGCAGACGGCACCAAATCGCTTCGCAACTTGACTCAACACGTTGTCCGTCTTTGATCACACCGCATCCGTATACAAGATGTGATTTTAGTCCAGACTTCCAACGCTTCTTCTTCTTCTGCGTTCGTTCTCAAACTCCTACAGATTAGCATCATGCAGTCCGGAGAACGGAATGCGTTGTGTCATTGTTTACAGCATTGCTGAGATATCTGCGACTTTCGGCCTGATACATCCGACTTCAGCATGGTTTTGGGTCCCTGACCCTATATGAGATGGGATAGCAAACTCCATCCCATAACCTCCTTAGTCGCCTTTTACGACATGCGTGGAAGGTAAACAGTGTTGCTATTCTTTGCTCCCCTTTCGGGCCCCAGCAACACACGGGCACTGTCAACGCTTAACGTGCATATTCTCACACTATTATGAACATGGACCTGTCGATCGATACACATAAAGCAATAACACCCGCGCTGCACAGGTATATCAACTTCTAGAGAACCACATACGTTTTTTAGTAAGTGCCAGAAGGCCTCACTACTACAATGGACAAATTAGGCCTACTTGTCTTATAGAGAACTGTGTTTACAAGTCAATATTATTTTCGTTCCTTGTGGGAACTTCTTATTTCCAATTAACCGCTTCAATGACTAGTAGAGTATGCATCTTTCGTCTCTAAGCCTCTAAATCCTGTATTTTTATTGTTACTGTTAAATACATTACTGCTGGACAGGAAAACAATTATAGAGATAAAGATTCGTGATTCTTGATTATAAACTAACCTCACAGCACGTGGGACATTCCCATAAATGTTCCGCCCTTCGTTCCAGCAGCCATCACAGTGTATGTAGACTCAGAGTGCCTGTCAGGTACTGATTGTGTGATATTCCGGGTCTTAATAAAAATTACTTTTCTTCCCCTCCCCTCTAGATACTCCCATTTCTGACATTGTATTCGGACGTTCTCAAACTCATTGACATCATCTTCATCTTGAAATGGATTTATTACTGCCTTGATCAAGTCTGCATTATCTCTTCTCAGCAATGTGCCGTCTATCGCCGCATTGTCTATCAATACGTCGTCTCTCTCTCTCTCGTTTCCTTTAGCCTCAGAATGACCAGGAAAGTATATCCATGTAATGTCCTGAATAATTGAGTTGTACAATATAAAGATCCAAAACGTCTACGTTTAAATGCTCGAGCTCTTTACTGGTATTAAGAAGTATAAATGCATATTTCTGTGACCGTAAAAAGATGTATAAATGCATATTTCTGTGACCGTAAAAAGATGTATAATAGCATATTTTATTTGACCGTAAAAAGATGTATAAATGCATATTTTATTTGACCGTAAAAAGATGTATAAATGCATATTTTATTTGACCGTAAAAAGATGTATAAATGCATATTTTATTTGACCGTAAAAAGATGTATAAATGCATATTTTATTTGACCGTAAAAAGATGTATAAATTCATATTATACTTTTTGATCCTATTAAGATATATTACTTCATACTATATTAATTACAAATGTGAATATTTTAAAATGTGATATACAGGGCCGTAATAATCTACTACAGGGTCGTAATAATATACTACAACGCCGTAGGTACAATTTGTAAAGGAAAGAAGGGGAGAGGGCTGAGTATTTTACATCACTATTGTGTTCGATCATGAGTGATCTCATCTATTTTCTAATCACTATGGTAATTCAAATATATTCCTCTACGTATCTAAGAGGCGGTTTAAACCTAGCATCATCACCTCTATATCGCTGATACTCAGATGTAAGCTAAAACACGATTTCCTATTCTATTAAAGTTGATTTCAGAAATCTTTGGAAATGTGAATTCTGTAAAACAATGTATATATATATATATATATATATATATATATATATATATATATATATA
>CM067301.1:24970738-25083238 GCA_034231615.1 Meghimatium bilineatum
AGGACACAAAAACAGTTAAGAAAACAAAACCATAACAAATATAATCAAGATGGCTGGGAAAATAATTTTCCATAATAAAAAATCATTACC
The DNA here is from genome assembly GCA_034231615.1 of Meghimatium bilineatum. Taxonomy (NCBI): domain Eukaryota; kingdom Metazoa; phylum Mollusca; class Gastropoda; order Stylommatophora; family Philomycidae; genus Meghimatium; species Meghimatium bilineatum. Next base: position 24,970,829 of record CM067301.1, read on the forward strand.
TGGTAACAGATTTAGCGTACCACTTATATTTAGGCGCAGATTGATGCGTTCAATATGTATAAATTATGAAATACTAAAAGATGAAAGATGCAAAACTAAAGAAAGGGACACCAATTAGCATTGCCAAGAACGGGGGTGGGTAGTGGGCGGTGGGAGATAAAGGGGATTGGATAGAGAAAGACATTTTCACGCAGGAAGGGGGGGGGCTACAATTAGATACAGGGAACATAGAAATGTGTAAAGAAGAATGTAAATTGACAGCACATCGGATAGATAACAAATAATATACACATTCAAATACAATCACAAGCTAAACAAATATATATATATATATACATTCTATATGATAATAATATATACCTTATATACAAGCACATATACATACACATATCTAGACATATATAAAAGTATATACTGATATGAAAGCATACATTGGAATTTAGAAATAAATATGTGTTTTATTTGAATTTATTATTAAAAAGAATTCAAACAATTTAATTAATGAACAAAAAAAGAGTATTGTTGACATCAACTATTTTCAGGGTTCCCACTGATAACAACTGCAAAACTCAGCACTGTAGTGGTCTTGATTATTTTAAAGACGAAAGTTGTTTAGATTAAAATCTCTCATCATGTATTTGCATTATTCCGTAAAGCCGTATGCAGGATGTTGAAAGTGTATGTGCACTCACTTTAAGCTAAACGACATACACATATGTACGTGCTTAGTAATTGCATTAGTAGGCTATGAGACTGTAGAGTGAATACATTAATGCATTTGTGTAATGCATGAGGTCAACCGAAAGGTCTACAGTTTGACTACAAATTATGACTTATTTTTGTATTTATAGACACCGCCATTTTCAACCAAAAAGTTATTTTATTTGTACATTGCTTTTCAATCTTGTTTATGCAATACCTAATACGGATATTATATGTTTGTTGTTACTGAGGATATTTCAAAACCTGTACGGGATGTTTGTTGTTGTTGTAATAGTCCTTGTCTCGATTGGTCCGTTCTGGTGACTTTGAGTGCACGGTTTGAATGTCTTGACAAAATCGCATCATTTTTTGGAGATGCGGTTAGTCAAGTACGGAAGAACGCGTGTGCAATAGTTGCTAGGCGATTTGGTGCCGTCGAACGGACCGGTTCAATCTCCGTTAGTCTCAATAATTTTTAAATTGTCCTCTGGCTTCCTACTTAAAATTTACTTTTATGCAATACCCAAGCGTTCATTTTCGTTTCTATTGATTGCCAATGTAACACAGCTGTTATAATTTCACTGCAAACAATACCCTTTAGTTAGTTCGCGTTATCTTAGATTTTGGGAAAGTCTCCTAACATAAACTAACAAGAAAATCATAATTCGGCATCGTATTTATTAAAAACTCACTAAAGTTTATTGTCCAACGATTTGTTTCGTGACATTCAATTACATTGCCAGCGTGACTCAACTTAATCAATTACTAGTTAGATCTGGCAGTAAAATGCGTATATATCATATTATTGTGATGGGAGCCGCGTGGCGAAGTGGTTAGCGCACTGGCTTCGCATATGAGTGGTCCAGGGTTCATTCCCCAGTTGAGGCGGAAATGTTTTTCAGATCGCAACGGCTCCCGGGTCGACCCAGCCTTAAATGTGAAGTAAAGACTGTGAGGGAGAGGAAATGGCTACCGCCCTCATTTGCAGAGCCTCTGAAATGTGAGATCGCTAACATCTCACACCCCTACGACATCAATAAATGATATGGGTTACTTTACTTTATATCATATTGTGACTACAGCTACGACCAACAATGGTTATTCAGAGAATATCGTATACTCAGGGGTTGCTTCAGTGTAAAAATATAATATTGACATAATTATAATTTGGCAGATAAGTTTAATACATAATGACATAATTAGCACCAGGTAGTGTGCTGACTAGCGTATGCCTTCTTGGATTTTTTAACTCTTATTTCTGTAGCTTTTATTCGGCTCTGCGGCTGGGTGGTACAAGGCTCGTCTGTGACAGCCTAGGTACAGAGTTCGATCTCCGACACAAGAAACTGTGCATCGTGACAATTTAGAAAGCCATGGCAAACTTTTGATCGTATTTATATTGACCAGAAAATCAATACAGCAAAAAAATAGGTTGTTGGGTTTAAGGCTACTCCCAGAATAGGATACGATGTAAGCAATTCAGAACCCCCCCCACCCCCCCACCAATTAGTAACAATTTATATGTCTGAACAATTTAAAACACTACCCCGAAAACAACATATTTTTTAAGCAGAGAAACAAAATACGAAACAAACAAAAAATGTGTTTAGATATTTCTAAAAAAATATTTCAAATTACAAAAAATGTATTAGGTATATAATACTAGTTTTGTGGGTAACTTATATCAACCAACACCCACCCCCCCTTTTTTTTCTTCCTTTCCCTTGTCAACTTTCGAGACTTCTTCTTCCTTAAGATCCCCTACTTAATGACATCATTTGTGAACAACCTTATAATAATAATAATAATAATAATAATAATCGTCGGGGTATCACAATGAAATATTTGGTGCAGACAGATCTCCCCGCATTTCCTTCCTTTACCATACCGATGAGTTTGGACACTTCACACACTGTCCATTCTTTAGTATTATCGGGCTATGTCTTCTTCTGCGACAACGTCTTCTTACACCCTCCACCGTACTTCCAAGAACATCTTGTCATCAAAAAATTTCTCGTCACGTTCCAGTAACATCGGATTTTACGATGTTTCACGATTGCTAAAAGTGGTTCTTTTTCTGTATTATTATTGTCATTCTTAAGGATTGTGTTCTGCTTCATGACACGATGGCGCTGTATTTTTTTTTCAAGTGTCGTGTAGACTATCTTTTCAAAGTTTGTGCTAATATAATAGTCGTTGGATAACTGTAGGTGTGTTTTCTAGAACATAGTCGTTGGATAACTGTAGGTGTGTTTTCTAGAACATAGTCGTTGGAAAACTACAGATGTGTTTTCTAGAACATAGTCGTTGGATAACTATAGGTGTGTTTTCTAGAACATAGTCGTTGGAAAACTACAGATGTGTTTTCTAGAACATAGTCGTTGGATAACTGTAGGTGTGTTTTCTAAAACATAGTCGTTGGATAACTACAGGTGTGTTTTCTAAAACACTATCCATGAAATAGCACGAAAATATACCTGAAGGGAATATGTTTTCCCACTGAATCTACGAGCATGGATTGTACGTGCATGTCTCTACACTCATCTAAAATGGTCATTACATTCTCGGAATGTCCAATGACATTTGCGACTAGAATACGGCTTATTGTCTACGAGGTCATAGACAAGGACATATATCTAACTAAATTTCAAAATGGATGTAGCAAATGGCCATCATCACTTGTGATGGACGAACAACAAAAAATTGTGAATATTAATGGACTCTGAATTGTTATACATGAATACAATAAAGAAAGCCGTTCTTTATCAGAAACAAAATATTTACTTTAACCTTTCTAGTTCCGGTTCCGACATTTTGAAACTATACCCAGAAACAAAATTATACCTTTCTATTATAATTATACGATTCCACTAAATGTTACACTAGGATAAGATTAAAGCCCTCGTGTAAGCACGAGCAATGTCTCTCATATTTCCAATGCAGTTGAAATGGCAAATATTAGCACAACAATGACAGTTTAACTTAAAATATGGAGTAGATTCGTGAGCAGCTTTGGTATGTATTCGATCATCTACGCTTTTGATCGAGATTGTTTCCGTCAAGATATCTTCAAGATGGATGACTGACCTTTATTTCTGTCGATGTCGTTCTGGTTGTGATCGTCGTAGATTTAACCTCAGCCTCCATATGGAGCATGTTCTGTACAGAATAAGTGCATAATTTGATAATTGGAATGTCATAGAATATTGATTTCGGTATACTTTGGTTACCACATGTACTCCGTCCGTGCCTACGAATTGGCATACCGTCTACCGAGGGTACCACTCTGCACTCTAATTCCGTAATTTCAAGAGATGATCTCAAGATCTCCTAAGAATATCAGTTTTGTAAACAAGACGTCGCGAGCGGAATATGAACAAGCGAACATGTGATGTCAAAGAGAACATCATAAACACCACGTCAAGGGATCTAGCGTTATGGATCTGTTAAATTTCTGCCTTTTTCTTATCTTCAAATATTTCTAGAACAGCTAAGCTATTTTCTTGGGTAATTAAGCTGTTTAAATGTTTCTAGAGCAGCTAAGTTATCTACTTGGTGATTAAGATGTTCACTTATTGCTCAAGAGGCAGTAGAATTCCATTCACAATGTCTTGTTTACAAAGCGATGTTTTTCGAGAACATTGGGAATTATTATCGCTTAAAGATGTGGAGCTACGTTCTAAAAATGGTACTTTTGACAGGAGTTGTGCAAGTTCGCTGAAATGGACGATGCACATATGAGGTAACCCGAGTACAGTAAATTCGCTACTCTACGGCTTCTAAACATGTCAACGTTAAACACACTATTGGGTTAATATGAGATAGCTATTACATGCAAACACACACATACACACACGCGCACATCGCAAACTTGTGGGTTAATAGGGGATAGTTATTATATGCACACATGCACACACACACACATACACACGCACACACACACCCACACATCGCAAACTATTGGATCACTAGGGAATAAATTGGTAGCATATCCTATTCAGGACGTGGCTATCAACCAAGTTTTTTTTGGCTGTAGTGATTGCCTAGGCAATATAAATACGTTCAGTAGTTTACCAGTGCTTTCTGAACGGTCCGGATGCACAATTGCATGTGGCCGGGATCGAACTATATACCGTGGTCGTCACAGACGGGACCTGTACTGTGTACCACTCCGCCACAGAACCGGACGTAATATATTCTGAAGCAATGGTTCATACTGTTCCAGAATTCAGAAAGCCCTAATATCTAACACGCAGTGCAGGATTTATCTATAAGCTGAACAAGCTATAGCTTAGGGCCCCACTTTCTTTTGGGGCCCCTAAAAATCATATTTGGCACTGACATATCTAGTTTAACTGATTCTATCAGTTAAACTAGATATGTCAATGCCAAATATGACTTGGATAGAATCAATTAAACTAGATGATAATATACTAGACAACGTCTCAATTTTCGTATATGAAGCAAGATAACAGCAGACAGGGATACCAACTCAGAAATCAAGACTCGAATCGCTCTAGCCTCCAACGCCTTTAACATCTCTCAAACAACTGGAGATCGAAGATTGCAAGTAAAAACATCAAACTGCGACTATTCAATGCAAGTGTGATTTCATCATTGACATATGGATGTGAAAGGTGGAAATCTACCGCAATAATTGATAAGATGTTAGTTGCTTTCGAGTATAGATGCCTCAGAAAAATCACAAATACTAATTAGAAAGATGTAAAATCAAACGACATACTAAGAGAGGAGACAAAAAAAGAATATGTGACGAACATCATCAGAAAACGTCGCTGGACATACATCGGTCACATACTTAGAATGAAGGAAGACAAAATTCCACAACAAGCCTTCATGTGGACACCAGACGGGAAAAGAAAACAGGAACACCATCAACAACGCTCAGAAGAACTGTTATGAATGAATTAACATCAATAGGCATAATTGCACAAGACCTGCAGTCCTTGGTAACTGACCGACAGGCATGGAGAACTATGACATCCTCCCTATGTGCCAAACTTGGCAAAAGAGGAACTGACTGACTGACTGAAATATAATGTCAGGACTATAGAGAGCCCCAAATCTCAAATAGCTTAGGACCTTATCAAGTCTACATCTGGCGCTGCGTACACGGAACTGAACACAGAAAAGTATCGAACTCATCTAACTTGCTGAGTAACACGAATTCTTGAAATGTGTAGTGGAAGATCTAACACATGACATTCTCGCTAAAGGGTTCAACGAAGATCTTCTATACACATCGATGCAGAAGTAATTCTGTGGTGAGAGAATGTTGGCTGTAAATTGTTTTTACAATTTTACGGTGAAAAGAATCGAAGTGTCTTTAAGAATTGAACTGTGAAATTGAGGGGAAGAATGTCAAGAATTAGAACATTTTTAGGAAGGATTTGTGAAATTGGAATGATGAAAAAAATGTCGCTGAGACATAGAACAGTGATCCTAGCAGAGAAATTATTTGAATTAAATTCGCACATCAATTAATCCGATTGGAAACCTTGACAATTAAGGAAGTTGCTAATAGAGATGTCACTGGCTCACCAGCTATTTGGTATAAGGTTCGATTCCTAGCCGAACAGGTATTCTAGGAATTATAAACGGTTTGAATGATGTTATATTGTTAGATGTTATTTTTGTCGAGATCCAATTTCTGGAAAGTAATTCAACACTTGACATCTTATTGTAATTCTTACGAAAATGACAGGTGTTCTCAAGTTGACTTAGTGATCTATGCAGGTAGCTAATTACTATATTTTCTGGCAATGTAATCTTAAATAAGTACGACGACATCTTGGTGTCAATATCTCCTATACTATGTTCAGCACATCCCAAATCCCTAACCCATCGGGGTCGTAGGGGTGTCAATTTAGAAACAACAATAAAATAATTCTTCGTACCTGTCTGTTTTGAGTTCCTGGTTTAAATGTGAACAATTTAATAATTTCCATCGCTAATATTTTATATCCAAACTTTCCTTTAAACTCCTTTTCTTCTCCAACCCTGAAATATTTCTTGCTGTAAAATATGATTTCAAAATGACTTCAAAGATAATTACAACGTTTATGAAAAAATGCATATCACCATGTCTGCTAGCCAATAATGTTGACTGTACTGAATTCAAGACAGGCAGCTCAGCGTCATGGAGTACACGTCTCAAAGCAGGACCATGCTAGTGTTCTGTTGGTCTTCTCGAATTCTTCGATCTTGCTTATAAAAAATAGGCTACTATGTAACTTTTGTCTGGCATATAAAATATGGCAGACTAAATTCACATTTTCTTATCTTTTGGTCAAAAAGTCGATTTATTTTGTGGGTATATTCATGTGTGTTACCAATGATTAGCAAACCTTCATTATATTTTTGTCTGAATTTTACCTGTAGAAATTCAAAATGAACCGGGCTATACATGAACTGAACATGAACTACATAAGAAATAAATTACAGATGCATACATCTTTCACAATGGTCACAAGATTTTCACAAGACGTTCACAAGATGTTCACAAAAATCAATAATGTCAATAACGAAGAGATGATAATATGCATAGACGGCGAGTGTCCATAAATGACATTAACAACTGTGGGGTGGGGTCTGGAAAGGTTTGACAGTTGCTGACAAGAGGGCGGGGGGGGGGAGGTTACAAAGGTTGACGTCTACATAAATATTCTTTATACACCAAATAAATTATGCAAATTAAAATACCGGTATACATTTTTGACAAAACATATAGTTACTTTGAACTATACTATTTCTACAAAAACATAATTTGACTTGGAAAGGAAGAAAATTTCACATAGGTAATGGGGGGGGGGGAATCCCTTTTATTCTTCAAAGAGGGGTGCAAAGGGAATGCATTGCTCTAGGCGGACCCAGGGTTAGCAGATAACCAAGATCCCAAATGTACCTCCACGCGGTGCAACCTGGAAACAGAAATACAGCAGCTCGAGCTGATTCTGGCCAAATCATTTGGGGATCGTGTCCGAGAATGTGGAGGTAGCAGATGGAAAGAGATTTGACTGCACAAGAGACAGACAATATCTCCGACACCACCAGAATCACCACATATAGCGACACTGTCGACATACAGTGAAGCAGGTCAGTCCAGTCCGAACATTGGAGGGGCGGCCAATGTAAAATGTACGTAAAGATAGATGCATGGCGAGAGACAAATAGATTTAATACCGAGTACAATGAAACAATGAAAGGGCAGAACATCGCTAGAGGGCAGCGCGAACTGCAAATAGAAAGTGAAAAGTCCCTAGGAAAGGGGAACTACAAGCTCCGTCAGCTCGAGACGAGCTTCTAGTTACCTGTGTTCCTTACAGGCAGAGACCCAGACCCATCCATTGGCGTTTGGTAAAGCAAGAAGTCCTAACCCAACTCTAATGTCGAGCCTTCCTAAACCGGAAATATGCTCGCGAAGAGAAAGGGTTCCGTACTCGATGCGCTCAGGCACAAAAGGGACAACGATTTAGCTCTGGCCCAACTCTACTGCCAAGTTTTCCTACACCGGAAATACACTTGAAGAGAGAAAGGGTTCAGTACCTGATGGGCTCAGGCGCTATTGGGACAAGGACGCTCAGCTCGAGAACGCCTTGCTCTCAAACGCGTGGTGTGAGACTCGAACTTGGACAAGGGGTACACGATGTCGGTGAATGACACCTCGGCTAAGAGGACGAAAGAGCCAGGGTCCAACTCCTCTGATGAGTTCTTCCCCTTAAGGAACCAGGCTCACGGATGAGAAACGGTTCAATACCCAATGGGCACAGGCACAGCACGTCCAATTACACGAGGCGAGCTCATAGACAGTGGAACACCTTGTTCGAGTCAGACGAGAGCAAAAAATCGTCTGGGCGAAGAGTCTCCACTACGCGTGCCTGGAGACAGATATAGAGGCTGTCACAGGCTAAGGGTAGCCCACCCGAATCGTTAAGGCATGCCGAAATCGGATGTGCTAGGCCTACAATGCGCATAACGGTGGCAAAACGTAATCACGCTCCCGGCGGAAATCGCACGGATATCCGTGATGGTTACAATGGAGCGAACGAAGAACGAACGAACTTATTCTTCAAAGCGGTTGATGAGGGGAGGGGTAAAAAATAGTCAGAAGTTATGAAATTTATGGACAGTCGCCACTATTGGTGTTAGTTCTTATTACATGCAACGTACTGCAAGAAAGAGGTGAAGATTAAGGGAAGAAGAGTAGAACAACGTACTAAAAAGAGTTGAAGTTGGAGGGAAACAGAGTGGAACAACGTGCTGCAAGGAAGAGTTCAAGTTGGAGGGATGAAGAGTGGAACAACGTACTGCAAGGAACAGGTGAAGTTGGAGAGAAGAAGAGTGGAACAACGTACTGCAAGGAAGAGTTGAAGTTGGAGGGAAACAGAGTGGAACAACGTACTGCAAGGAAGAGTTGAAGTTGGAGGGAAACAGAGTGGAACAACGTACTGCAAGGAAGAGTTGAAGTTGGAGGGAAACAGAGTGGAACAACGTGCTGCAAGGAAGAGTTCAAGTTGGAGGGATGAAGAGTGGAACAACGTACTGCAAGGAACAGGTGAAGTTGGAGAGAAGAAGAGTGGAACAACGTACTGCAAGGAAGAGTTGAAGTTGGAGGGAAACAGAGTGGAACAACGTACTGCAAGGAAGAGTTGAAGTTGGAGGGAAACAGAGTGGAACAACGTACTGCAAGGAAGAGTTGAAGTTGGAGGGAAACAGAGTGGAACAACGTACTGCAAGGAAGAGTTGAAGTTGGAGGGAAACAGAGTGGAACAACGTGCTGCAAGGAACAGGTGAAGTTGGAGGGAAGCAGAGTGGAACAACGTACTGCAGGGAACAGGTGAAGTTGGAGGGAAGAACAGTGTAACAACGTACTGCAAGGAAGAGTTGAAGTTGGAGGGAAACAGAGTGGAACAACGTGCTGCAAGTAAGAGTTCAAGTTGGAGGGAAGAAGAGTGGAACAACGTGCTGCAAGGAACAGGTGAAGTTGGAGGGAAGCAGAGTGGAACAACGTACTGCAGGGAAGAGTTTAAGTTGGAGGGAAGAAGAGTAGAACAACGTACTGCAAAAAGAGTTGAAGTTGGAGGGAAACAGAGTGGAACAACGTGCTGCAAGGAAGAGTTCACGTTGGAGGGAATCAGAGTGGAACAACGTGCTGCAAGGAAGAGTTGAAGTTGGATGGAAACAGAGTGGAACAACGTGCTGCAAGGGACAGGTGAATTTGGAGGGAAACAGAGTGGAACAAAGAGAATCAAAGACAGACAGTGTCAAAGACTGGACATGTCAATATTTTTTTCTTCTCGTCCGCACATCTTCATCAAGAGAGAGAGAGAGAGAGAAAGAGAGAGAGAGATTGCTGGAAGAATGTATTGTTTATACAATATGCTACCCCTTACAACCCGGTTTTATGAATGATGAAAGTATTCTATCAAACTCCACTATTTATGTTTGATATATGTCACTGAACGCTGTATCAAACTCCACTATTTATGTTTGATATATGTCACTGAACGCTGTATCAAACTCCACTATTTATGTTTGATATATGTCACTGAACGCTGTGATGTTCCCTTAGCTTTGTATTTGCTAACGTCTCCTTCCATCTAACACAGAAAACACGGTAGACACATCTCTCCAGGAAGGTTGGCAATATTGATGTGATCTTTTACGACACCTGTCCCGTATAGAATCTATAGAGCAATATATATCACATTTATATTCACAAACCTAATATGTTTCGTCTATGGCGATAATGTGAAGTTTAAACTCGAGAGAAAACAAATATGGCCTAACTATATCTGCCATTTATATCATGTTCTATGTTTCTCGCCCTATTTGTTGTTGTCTAAGTTGGACAACAAACTAACATCTCTTCAATAGCTTTGTCTCTTATATGTATAGATCTGTGATGTCTTGTAATATATTCCTATTTATCTGAACTTGTGACTGCCGGCAATATAAGATTATTTGCTAATGGGAAAACAAGCTTTCATAATCATTAGTCATAATTGACGGCACATTGCGTACAATACATTTATAAGTGGCGTTATATTGTGTATAATACATCTATTATTAGTGAATCGAAGATAGAGCGTACAAAGTGGGCGTTTACCAAATGAGATTTATCGAAATAAAAGAATAGGTACAACTTCATGGAAGTAGAAGTAAACAAGCACATGTGTTCTGGTAAACTGTGTATGGAAAAAACTATTACAGTAAATAAATTAAACCAAAAAAAAGTAGTTGGACACCTTGTTGAAAACCTTACTTCAAGTTAAGCGTTGCGGGCAGACTAGCAAGAGGTAGGCAGAGATATAAGTAGGAGAGAAAATCATCGGATGAACATAGCACAGTTTAACAGAGAGCATCACCAATGTAAGACATATAGGAGGTAGAATTGCATTGCAACTAAATTTCACTGCGGAGACGGTACTTCATAAAGATAACTGAAGTTTCTTGACAATTGGTTGGTTACCTGCTGGATACGGACAGATGTAATGCATATAGGCTGTGATTTCGAGAACTCACAGTTAAGTAGTAAAAGAAACGTAAGTTAGTAGTAGAAACGTAAGTTAGTAGTAGAAATGTAAGGTAGTAGTAGAAAAGTAAGGTAGTAGTAGAAACGTAAGGTAGTAGTAGAAAAGTAAGGTAGTAGTAGAAACGTAAGGTAGTAGTAGAAACGTAAGGTAGTAGTAAAAACGTAAGGTAGTAGTAGAAACGTAAGGTAGTAATAGAAATGTAAGCTAGTAGTAGAAATGTAAGGTAGTAGTAGAAATGTAAGGTAGTAGTAGAAATGTAAGGTAGTAGTAGAAACGTACATGTGGAGTAAAGAGTGTAAAACTAACTAAACATCAAGAGTATCATGTTCAGAAGATTGATTTTCAAAGTAAATTTCTTGATTGCCAACATCAATTTCTACCCACTACACACTACACAATACACACTACACATACATTACATAAGACTTGCCAGAGCTAAGTGTACTGCTCAATATACGCATGGTTTCAATAACCAAGTTCGCGGCTGATTTAACTAATGAACAGCACAGAAGTGGAATAAGCTGTTTTAACTAATGAACAGCACTGAAGTGGAATAGGCTGTCTTAACTAATGAACAGCACTGAAGTGGAATAGGCTGTTTTAATTAACGAACAGCACTGAAGTGGAATAAGCTGTCTGAACTAATGAACATCACTGAAGTGGAATAGGCGGTTTTAACTAATGAACAGCACTGAAGTGGAATAGGCTGTTTTAACTAATGAACAGCACTGAAGTGGAATAAAAATTATAACCAAACGCAGATGAATCGAATGGAAAATATTTAATGTTATTAGCAAGTAAGTATACTTGAAGTATACTTATTTTGATACTCAAAGACGCGAAGAGTACATATCAAATACAGATTAACGCGAGAATTAACACACTTATTGTGTATTATGGTGGGTATTTGCCACCATAAATACTACTTAGTCAGTTAACAGGCCGAGTACTGTATTACTAGAAAAGGCTGCTAGTAATTTGTCCGTGTATTTTATTGGTCAATTTTCATATACTTTGCGTCACAATCCGATGAGAAGTACAGGAAAAGTTGAATTAAACTTTTACAATTTCGTGACATAGGGAACACTCAAACCAATATAAAACTGACGAAAGTCACATTTTCTACTGATGTGATGTTCAAAATATTTAAAAAAAGAAAGAAAACAATCAATGCAACTATTCCCAATTTTGCCCACTCTTTATTCCTCACCTCAAATATGTTTAAAATGTAATCGATTCCTAAGAACGCTTGCTAAAATCTTCACGAGACAATATCCTAGACCGTACTCAATGAACCGATTCTAACATGAAACTACTTTTGAAGGAAATGTTAAACATGACTATTCGAGAATCTTCTAAGTAGGTCTAAAATAGACAACCAGAATGAAGACTAAATGTCAACCTTGTCCCATTTCACATGAGACAAAACATACAACACAAGTGAGGTACTGGAAACTATAGAGAAGTCACTTTTGACATAAAACATGCGTCCAGAATTTGACTCTGTCCTCGTTTTAGTTTGTTTTAGACAACGGCCTTTTATCAATGACTATGTGTGCATGAAATAACATTGAAGAGACACTTTTTATTTTTATTCAGTGATTTAGACGAAAATGTATTCCGCTTGAACTGTCTGAGAAAACCAGTTATTCAACAAGAAATGTTGTCAAGCAATAATACGCAGAATAGATGTATATTCAACCAGGGAAGATGTGCACACAAGATAAAAGCGCAACCATTTAAATTAACATAATTAGAAAACTAAAGTAATAGTAAAGAAAGCTTTGGAACGCGATATAGCAAATAAGGATGGCGTGTGTTATCAAATAAACCTATTGTCTAACATCTATCCGCAGATGGTGGTCTTGCCGTAGCTTCCATACTTACTGTTGAGGGTATGATGTTTGTGAGTGAGATGTATTCTACATTCCAGAACCAGGTGTGCTGCTCTGTTTGAGGTGTAGTCGTGTTTATTCAGGATTCTATTGATGTCTCTCCACCTTTTTCTAGATCTGCCTTTCGTTCTGTATCCTGATTCCATCTCGTCATAAGCGCTTATGGAAAATTAATCGTTCATCGTCATAATCCAAACCATTTTATCTGTTGTGTCTCTATATATTCGATGCATGGTTTGATACCTATTATCTTTCTGAAGTTCTCACTGCGCATTGTGTCCAGTCTGGTGACTCCAATAGACTTCTTAGACATTTCATTTCGCAGGTTTCAATCTTTTTCGTATGTGTCGATGACAGGTGCCATTTCTGGAATTGGTAGCATAGTGTTTGTATAAAGATGCCCTCAATCATTTGTTTCTTTACTTCCATGTTGATTTTTGGGTGTAATAGCAAAGGTAACAGCTGGTATGTCTCAGCATTTATCTCTTGAAATCTTGTTTCTATCACTTTATTGAATCGTCCGTCATCTGTGAGATACATCCTAGGTACTTGAACTCTTTGACTTGTTTTATTTTTGTGTTCTTTATTTTGATATTGAAATCAAATAAGTGTGGGATGGAAATTATAAAATGGTGGTACTTAAGGAAGTAAAATATGAGTCATAAACAATAGAGACAGAAAGGAAAAGAAAAGTGATGTCAGAGAAATGATCAATAACGTTGAGTACAGTGTAACATTAGAGATAATGTACAGCATATACTGTACATCGCACGTGAGTATTCCTGCTAGTTGATGTTCCGGGTTTATATGACATCGTTTAATGTCTACCTTCGATCATGTGATACCCTTAACCGATGCAGGCCTGCCATACTCTATACTCACTCTCTCCTTCTTATTCTTATGTACATATCCATCAAATCCATTTCCTCTATTAAATTTGTACGCTATTTAAAGTTTAATATCCATTGTTTAGATCTTTCTTTTATATCATCCACTCTCGTGCTCTCTCTCTCTCTCTCTCTCTCTTCTTCTTCTTCTTCTTCTTCTCATTGTATCTCCAGTTTTATTCTTCACAACCTCCTATTTGTCTCCTTATTGACAACTCAAAAGAACTAAATTGGAATTAAGAAGTACATCAAGAGCTTGAAAAATAATACCCCACTACTTCCACAACAATTTGCACACATGATCTGTGCAGTTACGTTGATTGCTAGTTATACTTTTATATATATGGGGAAATGAGATTAAGCTAAGAATCCAGATGCCGATGGATGTAATTGCAAGGTTGAATACGATATGCAAAAATAAGAATAACCAAATGGTCAGAGGGTGTCCGACAAAGTGGATGGTGCCGCAGTAACCTAATGAACAAATAGTAACGCAAAATGAGTTAAACAGGTTACTAAAACACTTACCTTACCTGCGCTATGGAGACGGGGCTAGATGAAATATAGTCATTTATTTTGTTTTTTATTTTGTCGTTTTCTGTTGTTTGTCTCTTGAAAAAGGTTCAATTTGAGCCGATACGTGGAGAATTGTCCTGTTTAGTTTTATTGTATGTTTTTATATATATATATTTTTTAAAAATATATTTTTTATTAATAGGCAAGGTAAGTGTTTTAGTAACCTGTTTAACTCATTTTGCTTTGCAAAAATAAGATCAGTATTACAGTAAAGATCAATATATTCTGATCACTAGTGCTATGTTATATATTTTTGTACAGATGCGAAAATTGAACACTCAATGCAGACACAGAAAGAAAAATTCGGGCTTTTGAAAATAAATACTACAGATGTTTATTATCATAGAACACAAGACAAAGATATTTGTCTAGCAGAAAATAAACAAACTTGTAGGGTAACAAAAACATGTATTGTTTGGACATGTAGCGAGACACAACTAGATTTCTAAAATTATTTTTGCAAGAAACATTCGAAGGTGGAAGGAGAAGATGGTGTCAGAGAAAATCATGGTTTCATAACAGCAAGGAATAGTCTGGAAGTTATTTCTCTTCGCTTCACCGAAAAGCCGGAGAATAGAGTTGTGTAGAGAGATTGTTGTGCTGATATACACAGTGTTACACAACTACGACCCTACGAGGTTACGGATCTTATTACTGTTAATATTATTATTATTATTATTATTATTATTATTATTATTACGTTGTCTTTCTAGCACCGTTTTCTCACATACATTATCTTAAAAACTATATTGTTTTTCTTTGTGTGTCGCTGCAGGGCTGTGTATTAATTGACTGATTTGTATTCCCTTCACTTGTTCACTTGACATCCCTTCTATAGTTTTTGTCTGTTTATCGTGTGCCCTGTGTCATCGAGTATTGCCTGATTCAGTGTGTCTCACACTTGTTGTTACCGAGGACCAAATTGTTTCCGAATCTTCTAGCGACCGGTCTCAGTGATAAAAGTCAAAGATCGTATACAATTTATATAAGGACTTAAACTGATAGATGGTTTGCGGATACCCCCACTGAATGGTTCGAGGACCGACACAGGTCCACGGACCATCACTTCAAGAAACACTACCCTAATTAGCATTAGCGATTGTAAAAAGTTACAGTATAAACATAAGACGCTAGTAACTATAAGCATGCGATTATTGATTGAAAAAAATATGACCACGACTTCACTAAATTTTAAGTGTAATCATGTTAAATCGTGTTAGCAAATCCTACTCATGACGTAGGTCTAACTAACCATCAACTCTGCAGATGTTGGCGGTATTTATTAATAAAATGTGGATGAAATGTACGAAAATACGGTATAAGTTTTCTTACATTGTTTCGAAAATTTTCTCAAATTCACACAATTTATTTTAATTTTGTAACCTATTTGCTGACATGCAAGTTTGTCAAACCATCTCCCCCTTCTCAACAACTGTCATACATTTCAAACACCCCCCCCCCCCCTTCATATTGTTAACCTAATTTATGAACATCTCCAAAATTATCATGAAATAGGCACGGATCAAATGTTACAAATGTTATATTGAATCTTTTATTCAGGATATTACATTCTGAAACGAAATACTTTAATTCAAGTTTTTTTTTTTTAACTATCCGAAGATAATCGGTTCCGTGTGATTGTGCATATTTCCTCTCAGGTGTCAAAATTCAAAGAAATTAATTAGTCGAACAACTGAAAATATAATTGAAATTATGTCAATTTACTCCAGTGTGTGGCATCTATTGTAGTCAGTGGTTAGGGCACGGTTTATTTTTTAATCCGTTAAACTATGGTTTAACGTTTCTTCAGATCATTTAAGTTGTCATGTAGAAAGATAGCGTCTCTTAAACCGCAAAGGTGAATCAAATTTGCTTTATATCTTAACAGATAAGCGTACACATAAAGGTAGTCGTGGTTCAGGTAGTTCTGTTACAACGACTGTCAAATGACACGTCCTATATTTAAAATACATTATCATTTCCATTTGCTATGAGCATAAGTACCTTACACGCATATAGTTCTCACAAAAGCTCGTCCTCCTCAAATGAGTAACCAAGGTGACACATGGATTCGTAAAGACATGATTGAATGGTTGAATTGCGTTAGCGGGGCTTATGAATAAATGTTTAGAGGTATTTTGAGGCATTAGAGAATTTAGAGGCATTAGATAATTTAGAGGCATTAGAGAATTTAGAGGCATTAGAAAATTTAGAGGCATTAGAGAATTTAGAGGCATTAGAGAATTTAGAGGCATAAGAGAATTTAGAAGCATTAGAGAATTTAGAGGCATTAGAGAATTTAGAGGCATTAGAGAATTTAGAGGCATTAGAGAATTTAGAGGCATTAGAGAATTTAGAGGCATTAGAGAATTTAGAGGCATTAGAGAATTTAGAGGCATTAGATAATTTAGAGGCATTAGAGAATTTAGAGGCATTAGAGAATTTAGAGGCATTAGAGAATTTAGAGGAACAAATGAATAAATGAATAAATGTAAAGAGGCATTCCAGTCCAGCGGTATCACCAAATCGTAACGTCTTGGCAGGAGATAGCTAATACTGATGGACTAAGTAGTTCATCATACCTATCAGATCTATTAACATATCTGTAGAGTTGTACATCAAATATTACCCAATCACAAAGAAGAATTCATCAGACGGACAACTGGACAAGTTCCGCTGACATGTATCTCTTTATTGTCCATGACGACTACGTACCGTATGCCACCAGTAAGAAATAGCGACAATACATGCAGTGACAATGATTATTTTGTGATAGATGAAACATTGCCAGTTTATCTTCCAGCTTTCTTAGTCACCTTCTATGATATGTCTTGAAATTTGACATCAGCTCTGTTCCTTATACAATGAAAGAGATATTCAGGCACCAGTTGCCACACGTTTGATAAGAGAAATTTCACCGTAGAATGTTGTCGCTAAATTAATGCTATGCCATTAAGATACTATAGGTAATAGGGAGCCGCTTAACGCAGTGGTTAGAGTACTGGCTTAGCATATGAGTGGTCCTGGGTTAATTCCCCAGTTGAGGCGGAAATATTTGTCAGATCGCAACGGCTCCCAGGTCGACCCAGTCTTAAATGGGTACCGGATTAATATGAGAAGTAAAGACTGCGAGGGAGAGGAAATGGATACCGCCTACATTTGCAGAGCCTCTGAAATGTGAGATCGCTAACATCTCACACCCCTACGGCACTAATTAATGCTATGGGTTACTTTTCTTTTTTTTTTTGAGATACATTACATAACAGACACACAGTTTGCAAACTGGTATGAGCTGCATTTGAATGAAATCCTGCCATTCTGGACAGTAAAATACATGTAAGTATATATAGGGGTAACTACAGAATTACCTAGACAAATGCAGGCCAAAATAATCGAAAGCTGACTATCATCATCATCATCATCAGGTGCCATGCCGCCTGGCGTAGGTGGTCATGCACAGCTCTCTTCCCACAGTATTATGTATCAATGTCGTTGTTGTTTCCTTGCCGTGCCAGGTTGTCAAACTGTCTAATATTTTCTCACGTTGTCGCCCTCTGTTTCTGTTGCCTTCAATTTTGCCTGTTCTGACTATCTTCTCTAAACCTGCCTGTCTCATGAAGTGGCCAAACTGAATATACACCCTGTTAAATCCCCTTACACAAAAACATGAATATATGAATCTGCGTAGCAACAACGCAGACACCAAAGAGTATATACTGCAGTACTGTAGTTTCAACTACGAGGTTCACAAATGACAATATGTATCCATGAGCATCTCTGTAAATCAAATTGCATGGGACCTACAAAGACCTAAAACAAACAGCTTTATATATGATGAATATCGGACTTCACGTAGAGTAATTGCAGGAATGATTTCTGCTGCAACAGTATAACCCTGTCATCAATTGTTGTTAAGTAATAGTCTCTGCTTGCCATCAAATGCAGTATAGTTAGTTAGCTAGTTGGTTCCTTTCAAACTACAGGCGGCACTATATGACATATTTTTATTCACCGTGTGTTGCGGTTAGCTGCTTGCACTTTTAGTTTCTGTATCGTCTTGAAGCAAATAATTTCCCCTTCTTTGAGTATAGTGTTTTTTTAGAGTCGCTTTATGTCTTATTCTTTTTCTCTTCCCCTCCGGAACCTGCACAGTATAGCAAAATATTGTATGCGTCATCAATTATTGTGTAGTATCACGAACTAACAACTTAGATATCGAACTAGAAAGTAACTGATCGTATAATTATTTTTTCATGATAATCGATTCTTTCTAATTAACTAATCTTCCGGACTACAAAATTCGCATCGCATCAGAGCACTTTACACAGTAAATAATAGTGCATGAGACTCAATAATTTAAAAAAAATCTGCTTCCTCTCAGAATTCCTTCTGTAATATGGAATGTGTTAAGAATACGTGACATTATCAACACGTCACAGAATTATTACATTACTCTATATTTAGTTAGTAATAATTAAGAGTGTAATACTTGTACAAACAAACAACTGTATCGAAACTACTATTACGAGAGTTATACTTTTGAAGTTTGCAAAATTCACGTTTCCATCGATGATATGTTCGATCACTGTGTAGACTTCGGAGTGTATTCATCAATGTATAAATGTATAAAAAGTTGTGCGCTAGCACATGGTAGCGCGGCTTAGTGGGAACAGCGATTGTACGTGTTAAAACAATCATAGATCATGGTTAACAAATTCACAACTGTTGGTTGGTTGTTTGCTGATCCAGCGGCCCATAGGTTTATGCCCTTTGACCCAATGCCATTAAATAGCATTATATTGCTGGGAAGTCTGTGCTTTCGGCCCACCCTGGGACAGAGCCAGAGAATAACTATCACACCTCCAGGAAGGTAGGTTTCAACCTATGCACTACTACTAGCCACTGTAGCCAAGATAGGGTTCACTGTGCTCATTCCCCACCATCAATTGACTACTGGTTGTGCCGAACTTCTCTATTGCTCCAGGTATGCAACCAAATGTTCAAGTCAAAAGTGTTGTATCGTCCTGAGTTACTGTGCCTCTATGATGGGCCTCAGCCATAGGAAAATACAGTGTTGTCAGTTTCGTCCTCCCCAGTGCTGCACAGTACATCTTTGGCTCCCTCCCAACCACAGAGGGTGCATACATATATTCAAGTAAACATGAAACACAATTCAACAACAAATTAAAAGCATAATAAGCATAAATGTATAGATGACATGCCATGAAGCTTCTACAAGAAGATAACCTCAATATAACGGCGTGTCATATACTAAGGTTGTCTGTTGCATGGGTGGTATGTCTTGTGGGCCATTGGTGAGACCCACAGACGCAACCACATGCGTATTTACAACTGTTAAACGAAACAGCGACCATCGTCATCACTCCCTAACAGTTTACCCACATCATAAATACCACTAGATGATCACATAAATATTATAACTAAGAACAAACGAACAAATAATGTAAATACATTACTACCCCCTTAGTTTTAGTGACAGACCGTCGTGTCTAATTGGAACGTTCTGAAAACCTGTGTTTTACGTAAGTATTATTATAGTTACGTTTCACGCAGTATTACATTATATTATATCAGTATAGCACGGCTGTAATCTAATCCGACAGCAGCTCCTTTCATCACTATAACACGGCTGAAATCTATTCCGACAGCATATTCTAATTTCATCACTATAACTCGGCTGAAATATATTCCGACAGCATATTCTAATTTCATCACTATAACTCGGCTGAAATCTATTCCGACAGCAGCTCCTTTCATCACTATAACACGGCTGAAATCTATTCCGACAGCATATTCTAATTTCATCACTATAACACGGCTGAAATCTATTCCGACAGCAAATCTTGATGTATCACAACAATAAAGCTTAAATCTATTTAGATATTTAAAAAAGCCTCCTCTCTAAAGCTTTCAGAATGACTAGCTTTTATTTTCCTGTATTGAAACTTGACATTTTGATGAATATTTTATCAATAAGATTATTGAGTGTACACACAATAATTAGAAATTTTTTGAGAAGATATAATTGATAGGTTTCAAATGTATTTACATTATTTTTTCGTTTGTTCTTAGCTATATTATTTTTGTGTTGATCGAGTGGTATTTATGTTGTCGATAAACTGCTAGAGGTAGTGATGATGATGGTCTCTCTTTCGTTTAACAGTTGTGAAGTTGTTGTTCATGATATTTGATTGTTTTAGCACTTACCAGCGCTGTTCCTATTAGGCCCCGCTACCGTGTGCTAGCGCACACATTTTATACATTGATGCACATATTGTGTACTTTGCTCACAGACTTAAGTATATAAATGTGTGTAAAAGTTCAAATAATAAAAATGTAAATGGATGAATATACTGAAGAAAGTTAACTTCCTTTTTATGTAGAAGGTATGTGAAGAGGAAATGGTTTATGAAATTAATAAACCCACGGAGATAGATGTTTTCTCCTCAACAATCCTGTGTTAGAGAATAAATCGTACAGTATAAAACAACGAGGATTTATTATTGAAGACATTCTCGCAACAAACGCGATTTGAATCAAGTCCGCGCAGACGGCACCAAATCGCTTCGCAACTTGACTCAACACGTTGTCCGTCTTTGATCACACCGCATCCGTATACAAGATGTGATTTTAGTCCAGACTTTCAACGCTTCTTCTTCTTCTGTGTTCGTTCTCAAACTCCTACAGATTAGCATGATGTAGTCCGGAGAACGGAATGCGTTGTGTCATTGTTTACAGCATTGCTGAGATATCTGCGACTTTCGGCCTGATACATCCGACTTCAGCATGGTTTTGGGTCCCTGACCCTATATGAGATGGGATAGCAAACTCCATCCCATAACCTCCTTAGTCGCCTTTTACGACATGCGTGGAAGGTAAACAGTGTTGCTATTCTTTGCTCCCCTTTCGGGCCCCAGCAACACACGGGCACTGTCAACGCTTAACGTGCATATTCTCACACTATTATGAACATGGACCTGTCGATCGATACACATAAAGCAATAACACCCGCGCTGCACAGGTATATCAACTTCTAGAGAACCACATACGTTTTTTAGTAAGTGCCAGAAGGCCTCACTACTACAATGGACAAATTAGGCCTACTTGTCTTATAGAGAACTGTGTTTACAAGTCAATATTATTTTCGTTCCTTGTGGGAACTTCTTATTTCCAATTAACCGCTTCAATGACTAGTAGAGTATGCATCTTTCGTCTCTAAGCCTCTAAATCCTGTATTTTTATTGTTACTGTTAAATACATTACTGCTGGACAGGAAAACAATTATAGAGATAAAGATTCGTGATTCTTGATTATAAACTAACCTCACAGCACGTGGGACATTCCCATAAATGTTCCGCCCTTCGTTCCAGCAGCCATCACAGTGTATGTAGACTCAGAGTGCCTGTCAGGTGTTGATTGTGTGATATTCCGGGTCTTAATAAAAATTACTTTTCTTCCCATCCCCTCTAGATACTCCCATTACTGACATTGTATTCGGACGTTCTCAAACTCATTGACATCATCTTCATCATGAAATGGATTTATTACTGCCTTGGTCAAGTCTGCTTTATCTCTTCTTAGCATTATGCCGTCTATCGCCGCATTGTCTATCAATACGTCGTCTCTCTCTCTCTCTCTCTCGTTTCCTCTAGCCTCAGCATGACCAGGACAGTATATCCATGTAATGCCCTGAATAATTGAGTTTTACAATATAAAGATCCAAAACCTCTACGTTTAAATGCTCGTGCTCTTTACTAGTATTAAGAAGTATAAATGCATATTTCTGTGACCGTAAAAAGATGTATAAATGCATATTTTCTTTGACCGTAAAAAGATGTATAAATTCATATTATACTTCTTGATTCTATTAAGATGTATTACTTCATACTAAATTAATTACAAATGTGAATATTTTTAAATGTGATATACAGGGCCGTAATAATCTACTACAGAGCCGTAATAATCTACTACAAGGCCGTAGGTACAATTTGTAAAGGAAAGAAGGGGAGAGGGCTGAGTATTTTACATCACTGTTGTGTTCGATGTCGCGTGCTCTCATCTATTTTCTAATCACTATGGTAATTAAATTATATTCCTCTACGTATCTAAGAGGTGGTTTAAACCTAGCATCATCACCCCTATGTCGCTGATGCTCAGCTGTAAGCTAAAACACGATTTCCTATACTATTAAAGTTGATTTTAGAAATCTTTGGAAATGTGAATTCTGTAAAGCAATATATATATCTATATCTATATCTATATCTATATCTATATCTATATCTATATCTATATCTATATCTATATATATATATATATATATATATATATATATATATATATAATGTCAGGCTCTGTAGTGTCCGGATATCTGGCAGCGTAGTACAGATCATATCTGTGATGACCAAGGTAACTTGTTCAAATCCCACGAAAGACACTTGAACATACAGACCGTTCAGAAAGCAATGACAAACTTCTGAACGTATTTATATTGCCTAGAAATTCATTACAGGCAAAGAATATATGATTGATGGCTACTTCCTGGATATGATTTGCTGTCAATATATGTAGTAAGTCGCCCGAAAGAAATATTGTGCCAAGAAATAAGAGAAATACAATATTGGACATAAGTAATACACAAGAACTACAGTAACTTTCAAATCGACGCTCAAAATAGAAATAAATGACGTCTTTGAACAAGAGGAACTAACTAATACAGTTGTTTTCCTCTATAGCGCATTCTATTATAACAAATTTCTTTATATAACAGCACTTTTAGAAATCAGCAATTATATGTATTGAATATATATATTTATTTGTTGCGAGAATGTCTTCAATAATAAATCCTCGTTGTTTTATACGGTACGATTTATTCTCTAACACAGACTTTTATATATATATATATATATTTACTGCATACAGCGTGAATTACTGTCTGTTATTACATACAAATATAAGTGGTCCGGCTAAAGTTGTAATAACGGGAACCCAATGTATATAGCAGGAGGGCCTATCAAATTATATATAATTTCACCAATAGTTTAACGGAATATATATTTCGTCTTCTTCTATGTTAATTCTCAAACTCCTGCAGACTAGCAGGATGTAGTATGGAGAACGCGATGTGTCGTATTATGATTTACAGCGTATCTGCAATATCTGCACCTTTCGTTGTGAAAACGATCACTTTAACCCTATATGGGATAGGACAGCCAACTTCACCCCAAACTCCTTATTTCTCTCTTCGGTGACAAACAACTGAATTATTTGTTTTAACATCAATTTCGATCTCGTATTCGCCTTCCTTTTTAAAATTTACGTTTATTTGTCTAATTATTTCTACAGAACACTTACGTATTTTGGTGATTACAATTTTTTTAATTGTTTCGCTGCCAGCAATTTGCTCATCTTGTGTAACGGTGTTTTAATAAGATATTAATTTGCGTGCGCGTTTATAACATTTTTACACCTGAAAGTACATCTTGACAGAAATAATTATGTTTCCAATTATTATTTCTTGTCATGTTTACATTAAACCTATTCAGCATACTGTTCCATATTACAGTCCATGAACCGCCATTGCTATAGAGGTATCACAGTGGATGTAACAAACTTGGGGATCCTGATGATGTAGTGGCTATCAGTTGTGTATTCTTGGTCAGTGTTAATTTAAACACACCCTCAGGATCTCAGGTGTAGCAGGACAATGATCCTACTAGATTTACAGAAGGATGTAGTCCAGAGAATGAGAATGCTCTTTGTTCCAGTTTTATTTGTACCACACTTTGAGTACGACATTATCAATTATACAAAATTATGGTCGAAATTAAATTTTCAAAATATCTCACTATTTAATCGCAATGCTGTATCACGAACAAGAGGAAGCAGTAAATGTGGACGGATATATGTCGGAATCGTTTAATGTACAGATAGGAGTTAGACAAGGATGCATACTATCACCGTACCTGTTCAATATCTACGCTGAAAATATAATGCGACAAGTAAAGTACGACATGAATTATACTGACTTCCAGCCTCTTACATAGGCGGTAAGCAGATCCGAGAAATGAGATATGCTGACGACACAATTCTCTTAACAACAAACGAAGATGGTCTAAAGCAAATGGTCTATCAACAAAATAACACAGTGAAATCCAATATCTGCATATAAATACGAAGACAAATGTATGACATAAGAAATACTGAAAGTAAAACCAAAGATAATAATTGAGAATTTCGAACTAGAGAATGTTACAAATTTCCAGTATTTAGACATAAGCATAAATAGCTCAGTAGACTGCTCTGTTGAAATCAAGAGAAGAATTGCAATGGCGACATTAAAAATTGCGCAAATGAAAAATCTTTGGCAAGGTACCAGCAGCAAAGCCAACTATGTATGGTCAGAACGTGCGTATTTCCAGTCGCAATACATGGTTGCGAGACTTGGGCATTATATAAAACAGTAGCAAAGAGAATCATTGATTTCGAAATAAGATGCTACACAGGAATTTGACATGGACAACTGAAAAGACAAATAAAGAAGTGTTAAGATCATTATATGTTGAAGATGTCTGGCTCCTTAACATTTTAACAAGAAAGCTGTGGTTTACTTTTTTTGTCATTTTAAGAGTAATAACAGCATGGTCAGATTAATAGCTGAAGGCAGAATTAACGGTAACTGCGGGAGAGGGCGACCAAGACGACGGTGGTGCAGTGATACATCCGATTGTTTAGACATGCCTCTAACTGCGGCACGTCAACTCGCCCAGATTCACAGAGTGTTCAGAGAGTCCATTAAGACGACCACGTTCTTAAGAATATGTCACATGAGATTACAGGAGAAGACTCTAGACGCAACATTACATAGACAAGATTTGTCTAGACGATGCTGTACAAAACTTGACATATGGTGTGTTTCTATGAAATGCTACACGAAACTTGACATATGATGTGTTTCTAGGTCATGCTACACAAAACTTGACATATGATGTGTTCCTAGGTCATGCTACACGAAACTTGACATATGATGTGTTCCTAGGTCATGCTGCACGAAACTTGACATGTGATGTGTTCTTAGGTCATGCTACACGAAACTTGACACATGATGTGTTTCTAGATCATGCTACACGAAACTTGACATATGATGTGTTCCTAGGTCATGCTACACGAAACTTGACATGTGATGTGTTTCTATGTCATGCTACACGAAACTTGACATATATTTGTTGTCTAGTATGAAGTTATACAAAACTTTACACGACATATGCGTTATGCTACTTGACGCTACTTGACACTTACACTATCATTAACGTCAATCCTCTACACCAGTAAAACTGCTAAATTATAATTTTCAATATACATTTAAAATGGTTACCATAGAGAAATGTACAAGTAAAAATGGCATTTCACGGGCCGCAATTTCTGTTTTCTAAATAAATCCCTGCTGCTTCTATTAATTCAATGGCGTATTCTCTAGTGAATCGATCATTTCCTGAATGTGATCATCTTGGGACTATGCGGTTATCAGAATCGTTTCAAATCTGGTTACACTCTCCTACGAAAAAGTCAAAATAGGTTCTTGGTTGTCATTGACAACGACTCAATCTTTGTCTATTTTGTTTTTATAGTACTTGTTTATAGTAAACATTAGGTGATATCAGAAATGAAGTTGTGAGCTTTGTTTAGATTATATCACGTGTCTGCTGTAAAGGTTAAGACAGTCACGTATATTGTGGAGATGGAAGTACTTGGAAAGTGACATCAGAGAATAGATGATGAAGTCATTTCTAGAAGGTATCTGTACTATAAGGTCAAGACTTAGTTAACCTCAGAAATAGCAATATTAAAACTTAAGAACTTTTATAATGACAATCTTTGGGTTGTCTGTATTGGGATATCCTGAAATGACATCAACAAACATGTGTTAAAATAAGATGGGATTTCATAGAAAGCATCTGTAGTTCAAGGTGACAATAGAGTTAACCTCAACGATAGAGCAATTTTCAAAATTAAGACCTTTTTATAATAGCAAAGTAGAGCAATATCAATATCTTGGACACGTAATCAAAATTGATGGCAGAAGTGAACAGGAATTTAAAAGGAGAATAGGAATGGCTAAAAGTACTTTCGATTATGAGAAAATAATAGCGTCTAAACAAGTTATAAATAAGCTGAAGTGACAATTATAAAATACTGCATCTCTTTGATAGTAATGTATGGCTCTGAAGCATGATCAATAAACAAACAATGAGAAGACAAAATTGATGCCTTTCGGATGTGGCTATATAAAAAAATAGGGAGGGCATCATGGAAAGAGAAGAAAACAAACAAGGAGGTTCTAAGAACACTTAATATAAGAGAAGAATTGTTAAGGAAATAAAGATCAAGCAAATAACATATTTTGGACACATTAAAAGGCATGACACCTTGATAAGACCTTACTTTAGGGTAAAGTCGAAGGAAAAGAACACGAAGTAGACAGAGATACAAGTGGTAGAGTAACATCACAGGATGGACAGGTTGCAGTACAGCAGAGTGCACCACCAAAACAAAAGACATGGGATGTTGGAGGTATGTTGCAGTCAACCTTCGTTGTAGAGACGACACATGCTGATAATGATAATAGCAATCATTGGGCTGTCTATAGTTAGACTTCCTGGAAGAATATATAACAAAAACAGTAAGTTGTTAGAATCTGATGTGGTATCTCTGCTTTCATTCACGATTGTGTTAACCTCAGAGTGAGAAATCCGTTTTATATCTTGAAAACCTTTGGTAGTAACTCCGTTTACTAATTCATAAACATGGTTTAAAATTATTTTTTCCTAAACTTTTATATTGCAGATATTTTGGACTAGCACTTTTCGGATCTAAAAGCGATATCTAAATATTTTTATAAACGTCCTTAAATTGTACATAATATAAAATGTATACATTAAACATCATAAAATGTATACATTAAACATCAATCTTTTTCTAACATAGTTTTAGTGAGCAGTAAAATGCTCCATACAAAATTCAAGTTCTTGATTTCCACGTGCACGCAATCGACACAGCAGAGAGGGTAGCACAACAGTTTTACAGATAAAGTGTCTGTTCGTTCACAATTGACTTGAAGTTTCAAGGCGTGAATGACCGGCAGTATAGATGATTTGTTTGCTAAATTAAGGTGTACACCTTTCGTTACATTTTGTAATTATTGTCAGGCTTTCATTTGGTTACTGTTTATTAACTTGGAATAAAAATAGCCAAGGAGATTCCAAGTATATAAACAGTAACTAACGTAAGGCCAAACAACAATCAAAACACAAAACGAATGTGTCCAACTTAATTTAGCACACATGTCTTCTATATATCTGCCGGCGGTTTCATTCAAAAAAAACTTCTGGCTACGTCACTCCTGTTCGCATACATATTTTAGAGCTTTTGATTAGTCAATCCGGTGTGTTGTCAGTTCAGTGACCAATGAAAATCACAGAAATATTCAGATTGGTCAGCATGAGCAAGTATGTAACTAGAAAATAATTTGCTTACTGTAAAATCTAATATTTGATTGCAATTTTTTGCAATGGTCCTCAAATGCTACATTCCATAAATATCTGCCATATAACGTGCATTTTTGGAGAAAATCGCTTAAAACCATGTTTATGCGTAAATAGACTATAGCAATCTTCGATGGCTATATTGAGATTTTCTGGAATGACTGATCAAAAATCAATCAGGTGTTAAAGTATGATGTATGATGTACAGTTGCAAACACAGACACAAGATGGAAGTAAACGAACTTTGAAGTTCCATGTACAGGTGGACAACAGAGACACAGAAGGAAGTAAACGGAGATTGAAGTTCCATGTACAGGTGAAGACCATAGACACAAGATGGAAGTAAATGAAGATTGAAGTTCCATGTACAGGTGGACAACATAGACACAAGATCGATGTGAAGGTAGACAGCACAGATACAAGATGTAAGTAAACACTTATAAACATATTTGTGCTTGTCTGAAAATAAAGTGAAAAAAGCAGATTAAACTGAGGATTCATGGCAGCCAAATTTGATTTGGAGACTTCACTTCATCTGTTCAATTTACACTATTTTCAAACAAGAACTAATTCAACTTCCTCAGTTCTTGTGCTTAAAATACCAACCAATGAAATATATTGTGACAGTTACTTAAAGAAACTTTAGACATGCCAGTTCATTTAATGCTTCAAAGAAATTGAATTCATCGACCTACATCTAAATTGATCTGTCCACAAGACACAAAGTAATTCAGAGTCTGCTTGTCAGATGCCAAACTGCTGCATCAACGGACTGGACACAATCTCTTGCCTTTTCAACTGAACAAGAAATGGTACATTTTATTTTTACCAGTATAAATAATATCCTTCTGACAATTTTCCAGCCAGTAACAAGTGCAATGGTTAGGTTATATTTATTCATGTATGTATGTACATACAATGGGTAATGGAAAAGTTTTGCACTTTACTAAGAAATCATAAAGACAGGAGGGGGAGTGATATGTATCACTTTAAAGATGCACTATTGGTAGACAATTCCCGCGCGATCATGGTTCTTACGGTACGACGCACGAAGAATTATTTGGCGGGAAACTAGTTCAGTTGTGAATGAAGCCGTATCATAAATAAAACGGAGGCTCGTAGTGTAATTAAATTCTTGCACTTGCAGGGTAAATGTGCAAACAATTTCATAATGAGATGTCTGCCGTTTATAAGGATGTCTGCCCTTCGTATGATAACATGAATCGTTGGAAAAATCACTTTTAAATAGGACTCGCCAGATTTCAAGATGGGTCAAGGAGTCATATTGACACAGTGGCCATGCTTGCCAGTGTATGGGCCCGTTCATTGCCCTCAACACCCGCATGCCCTGGAACGAATGTAAAGGTAATTTCTGTTGTGATATATTGTGACAATACGTCCAGATATTTACCGCAGACGAATACATGGTCTACGTTTTGGATCATGTTCATTGAGTCACTGAGACTCATGATTGCATGTTCATTGAGTCACTGAAACTTATGATTGCATGTTCATTGAGTCACTGAAACTCATGATTGCATGTTCATTGAGTCACTGAGAATCATTATTGCATGTTCATTGAGTCACTGAGACGCATGATTGCATGTTCATTGAGTCACTGAAACTCATGATTTCATGCGTGAAAATAGACTTGTGAGATCAGTTCTGTGCATCCAATACAGAGTCATAGTTGTGACTCTAAATAAGAAGAGACAGACAACTACGCCAGAAAAATATCCTTAGTCGATCTTACGACACACATGGAAGTTAATATGTTGCTATTCTTTGCTCCACCTTCGGTCCTTGATGCTTTCTACATACGAGTAGAATAGTGCATTTTCAACCAGTAATTACGTACTAATTAGTGTGATGTACTTTTACACTTCATTTTAACATTTTAAAACCGATAAAAGTACTGATGAAACGGATTACTGACTTCTTTAAAAAGTGCTTTTAACTTCGTCACGTATGCTTGACCTGTGTGTGAATGCGAATATTCACATATAATTAAAGTGACCTAGGTTTTCCCAATTTGAAGTTAAGTACGATCAAGTCTTGTTTAAATTGCAATTGATAAGTCAATCGTTTCTGAACTTTTCAAACGTTCTGCAGCTACTTTCTTAACGTAAACAATCGATTATATTGGCAGAAAGTGAGCCGGAATTGCATGTATTAGGGGAACGAGTAGGAAACTTCAGTAAATAAGTGCATTCTGGGTTAACGCCCGTACTACTTGCAAGTGATCCTTTAGAGGGGGTGTTAAGTAAAAGCAATGTAGGCCACTATTTCTTGATATGTTACATAATGTCGACACATGTATGCACAAATATATATATATAAGACTGGTGTAAGTGTCGACACGTGACATTGTGTCAAATCAGTGACGTTAGTTTACAAGAGGAAGCGTTTCGTATCAACGTTTAACGCTCATCTCAAGTGTTAAGTCCATGTTAAGTCCATGTTAAGTCCATGTTAGGTCCATGTTAAGTCCATGTTCAGTCCATGTTAAGTCCATGTTAAGTCCATGTTAAGTCCATGTTAGGTCCATATATATATATATATATATATATATATATATATATATATATATATATATATATATATATATATATATATACGGCATGATGCAACGCTTGCATACAACGTGTTACAAAGTACAAAGTACAGAGAAACTTGACAGGAAGGGAGATGAGAGTAGGTTTATAGTTTACCGATGAGCAGCAAAGACGGGGAGGGGGAGAGAGAGTTGGATAGTGACGGATATGTCAAAAAAGTTCACATAGGAGGTAGATATCTTGGATATGAACTTGATGGTCGGGGTAAAGTTGTCAATGAAGCGTATAAGTCATGTCCATGATGTCAATCGTATTATCGATAGGGTTATGGAACACCAATGGGAAAGGTCCACCACATGATTCTAATACCTGGTGCTCACGGTGGTCCATAGAAAAGAAGATATATCTGGTTCCCATCTTGGTTTCCATGGCGACACCACTGATTTGGGCGAAGAAGTGCCCATCAAACTTGCGATAGTTAATAGTGATCACAAGCTCCACAAGACGGGTGAGAGTGAAGGTAGACACAGGGGGATGAGGATGTTTCTCATGGAAAACGTCAGAGCCCATAAATCCTCTGATTGTGCTATAAAGGTATGCAAGGAGCACGCTTCAAGTAGGAAGAGACAAGTGTGAGCGGTGGACAGCGAATTAGCGAACACGATAGATAAGGCACGGTTAGTGTCTTTTAGAAATATAGGATTGTGTTCCACTAACGGTTGAAAGATACTATCCGGAAAGTCACAGATGGGTTCCGTAGAGCAGGAACAAGCAAAAACAATATGTCTGCCAGGAAGGAAGGGCTTCTGAATTGTTGTCAGTATATAAAATGCAGGCTTATACAAATTGTTTCAATGCGACATAGAGCTGCTGCTGTAGTAGAGAAGAGGTTATCAGCAAGTCCCTGATGATGTTAGAGGTTTTACCGATGTGTAGTGAGACATGAAAAGTGTGCTGTAGTAGATTGGAAGTTGTCAGCTAACAAGTCCTTGATGATGTTAGAGATTTTACCGATGTGTAGTGAGACATGAAAAGTTTGCTGTAGTAGATTGGAAGTTGTCAGCTAACAAGTCCTTGATGATGTTATAGGTTTTACCGTTGTGGTCTACAATAAGTTTGTTATTGCATGTATTAAATATACTACCGCGTGTCTTGAACCCGGTGCATTTTCCCTCCAAGATGTTCATGTACTTCTTCAACAAAGAGGAGCCAGTTAAGGAATGTATAGCAAAAAATGCAAGAAATCACTCAAAGATAACATACTACATATTATCAAAATTATTTATATTGTCTTGAATTTCTAGGAAATTACTTTCTGAATTTCCCGGAGACACAATTGCCTGTGATAAGATTCGAACCCGATACCATAGCCATCACAGACGCGCTCTGTACCACGCCGCCACAGTACCGAACGAAAAAAAAAACAACTTTAGTCACAAACTGCGGTGTTGATGCCTATATCCGTAATAGGATAAGCTACCAATATCAATTTAAATTGCCTAGAAAATAGCTACAGCTAAAATAATTTAAAAAAAGAATCCGTTGATATCTACATCCTGAAAATAATATGCAGGACAGTAACCGCAGAGCATACACCCTACTACGTCCTGTTCACAATTTTTAAGAGTTTTGCTCCCGGAAAAGACTTTCTTTCTCCCTGACCACGAAGGGGTGGGACATGTACTAGCGTTAGATTTATTGTAAATACCATAATGTACCCTGTCCCCTTTCCCGGGTCATAAATAAAGCAGTATCCTACAGTTGTACTAACGTTCTGTAAGTGATGTAATTGCTTAGACCCTGCAATTAAATGAAAACAATCCATCATATACTACCATGAATATGTCCATTGAATCGTGTTTCGTTCACATCCCGCTATAATAAGGAAATATAGGGGGTATGCTTAGCGATTATAGAACCTGAGTAGTCGATGAGACGTTCAATTTGTGATCTAGCTGGCTTAGTCGTTGATATATTCACTTTGCGCTCAAGAACTCGAGGGTTCGAATCCGCTAGCGGCGTGTTTATCAAATTGATTTTCTTTTTTGAATGCCTGGGAACTATCGCTTAAAACTTCTGAGTTTTACTTTTATCAGAGGGAATCAAGATTCGCTATGGCGGACATATGGGATGATAATACTTAAGTAGAGCACAGGTTTTCAAGTTTCACTTGAGCACATCAGATGGACTACCACTAAGGGGTTATGGGGTGTAAACACACAAAAACACAAATTACATTACACAAGACATTGTCAACGTTTCGAACCGTTAGGTTTTTCTCAAGAGTATATATATATATATATATATATATATTTAAAGTGAAAAACAATGAAAACACTATCGATTACATGTGAAGTGATGCTTGATGCATGAAAAAGTTGTGAATTCATGGTCTAGAGAGACCACATAAAACTAACATGGGATGAACCGTGTACAATGGATACAATAATCTACTCCTTTTCCGCCTTTGATGGATATAACATCTAAATTTACCCCAAAACCTTCTTAGCTAATTCGTACGACATGCATGACATGTAACATTGTTGCTATTCCTTGCTCTACTTTTGGGCACGGCAAAACATAGGCGTTTCCAATGCCAATTTTGATAATATTACTGTGTATCTATACGGACAAAGAATTTGAGTTTCAATTATACTGCTACATACGTTACAATTTAAACAAAATGATTCCGTTCCTGAAAACTTAAATATACATAATAACAAATTTCCGTAGCTGCATAATACTTTGCTTTTTTGTTGTAGACAGATTGCTGTGGGGCAGACGAATTGAAATTTTGATTTACGTTCACGTTCGATGTTATCAGTAACTGGAACATCCACGTTCTACTGAAACTGGCAAGGTAGTATTTTGGATAGTTGCCTCGGGGAACGTTTTCTGTGCGATAATTGTATTATCTCGTCAAAGATATGCACAGTGCGGGGTGAGTGTCTCTTGAATAACGTTGAACTGGCAGTAATAATCAGTACAGAACGTACAGTTTAGCATGCCCTGAACACAGTCTTATAGTTTTAGTAATATATTTGAAAATATCACCAGGTGAATACAAAGTAGTAGGTGGTCAACATTTTAAAATATTCTTCCTCAGTTAAGCATAATGTAGCACAGTGGTTCTCAAAGTAGGCCATAGTTTGGTTACTGCGTTTTGTTGGGGGACCACACAGAAAGAATTGAAATGTGTGGGGACGTAACCGCTTAGAGAATGAGTTCAACCCGAGAACGATGAATGTAATGAAATGGTCTCATTTTAGGAGCTACAATATAGTCGCGAACACTATTGATTACATGGGGGGTGGTGATTGTTGTATGAACAGTTGTGAATTCCTGGTCTCGTGAGAACACATACAACTGAAAACGGGAGCGATATTTAAGATTCATAATATTTAGCACTGAAGAAAGTTGAGAACCGTTGTCTTTTGTCTTATGGAACAACGGAAACCAATGTGTCGGAAATGATGACGACATACTCGAAATAAGGTTGTAAGAACTCTCATGTAAAAGTCATAACAGTTAAAAACATATAATCTCAAATCAGAAAATTAGCACAGAAAACTGGTAGAGGCCCGCCCAACACATATTCTTCATGGTGAATGGGCAATATGATAAATCTTCTTGTTCTTCTGCGTTCGTTCTCAAACTCCTGCAGATTAACAGGATGTAGTCCGGAGAACGGAATGCGTTGTGTTATGGTTGACATCATTGCTGCGATATCTGCGCCTTTCGGCCTGCCACATCCGACTTTAGCATGGCTTTGAGTCACTGACCCCTATATGGGATGGGACAGTCAACTCCATCCCATAATCTCCTTTGTTATGGTTCCATTTACGGCATGAGAGAAGATAAACAGTGTTGCTTTTCTTTGCTCCCCTTTCAGGCCCCGGCAACACAAGGACTAGAGGACGTAGTTATCAGTCCATCAAATTGTAGCTATAGTAATTGGCTAGGACAGTGGCTTTTAACTTGTTTAAGCGCGTTCCCCCTTTTTTTCGGAACACATGTTTTCCCATTGTGCCTTGATAGAAATAAGTTGACTGACTTTAAAATGACAAAGATTTTTAAAGCCTATAGTTTTAATTCTTTTTGTTTAGTTTAAATGGTCACCTTCATGTACCCATCTGGATCAGTCTGTAGCCATACAATTTCAAAATACGGCATATGATGATCATCACTATTTTGGGCAATGTAAACATTTTCCAGAAGTTGCCATAGCTTTCTGATGTGCCCAGATGCACAACTGCTACTGTGGTGTTTGAAACTGGTACGTTGACAATCCGAGACATTATCTTTACGTCTCTGCCACATACTCGGACTTAGATAATATACATCATTGTGCAAATGTTGATTTATTAAATGTAAAATCAACGCACGAACTCGTTTATGTTGCATAAACGCAGTTCCAACTGAAAAAAAATAGTAAAACAACATTATTCTTCGTTACCTAGGCGACAGTTCTGTCTTTCTGTTAAATCATTGCCTTGCAATAAAAGGACATTTGAGTCGAGTGGACGATGAGAGTACACTATAATAATCTTACATGGAAAAGAAAACTACATCTTTATCGATCTAGAGAGAGTGATGTGTAACATTATCAACATAGAAAATACTCGGGAGTATGCTCACCAAACAGCAAATATATTAATACATAACAACAGCATATACATGATTCTCATTTCGTTCTCACACACCCTGCTAGTAAGCAGGATATATTCCAGAGAACGGAATGTCATTCTATAATTTACAGATTGGCTGTGGCATTACATATATAATATATATATATATATATATATATATATATATATATATATATACGTATATAATATATATTCCTAGGAAGAACGACATCGGTCTGTTATGAATTGATTCCATATTGTCTGGTGATTGACTCTGGGACGCTACTATTGAGCCATTCACTAATTTTTGGTGTGAGTTACAAAGTATACATATCGATCAATGGTTTCTTCTTCTTCAGTGTTCATTCTCAAACTTCCTATGGATCTCTCTTACAGCAGGGCAAAGATCATACTAAATTTCTAGCAGGATGTAGTCCAGAGATAGAAAATTGTATGTGTTGCCGTTTTATATGTGTAATGGCCCGACACATTCATCTTAGGGGGATCAATGATTTAAAAAAATATATCACATCAGCCAATGTGAGTGACGAGTTGTCTGACTATTTATCATACCGTATAATCGGACAGAGTGAGATATGGCCTTGATGATCGAAGATCGAAAATGACTCAACAGAGTCCCATTATATTCAGTATTAGATGTATGATTACCCAAAAACATTGCTTAACCGAGTCCCTCTTCAATAATACAGCCATGTGGATTCACCGGTCATCATCCTTTGAAAGTTAAGCTAATTTACTTTTTCATTGGTTCGTCATTGGGTGTCAATACAAAATATACTCAAAGTGATCAATAAAAATAATCGACAATTCAAATGACGTCACTTTTGAAGAATAAACCGGTGAGTCTACAGGTCTATATAATGTACGAAGGACTCAACTTAACGCCAGTCTGACCTTCAATGATTTAGCACCTGTTAAGATTACTTTCAAAATGAAGTGATGCGAAAGAGGCAACTTTAGGGATAATTTTGTCATCTTGGCTACGGTTGGCTCAATTTTTTAGTATTCGATCAACTGATATCCGGGTAATTCTCTCACTGAGCATGCTGGGACAGAGGCTGGGATTAGAAAAAAGATTCTCGGAAAGCCTCACGAAAAACATTGTGAGATTTTCATTAAAAATGGAGACCAGAAATAACGACACAAGATGACAATAGATGGAGAAAAAACTATAAAGTGGTAAAAGAAGAACAAGATTAATATTTAGGGAACAAGAGATGGGGAGAATAAAAACTAGAATAAAGATAGAGAGAAAATACTTCATGTAAGAAAAACATACAGAAGAACTAGAGGTGCAAACATGAAAAATTTGAACAACAAATATGTATAAGAGTTAAGCTGTACAGGCATACCGTTTCAATAAAACATAATTAGCAAGAAAACATAAAGCAATAAAAGGAAGATATTATACACGGATTTAAGTAAATGAGCAAATCATATAACACTAACAGTCATTATAATCGCACATTAGACGGTGAGTTTCGGCCGTTTTAGACGATTGAAACGACATTTCCATGTCGTTCTACAGTTGACATGATTTCCATGTCGTTTTACAGTTGACATGATTTCCATGTCGTTTTACAGTTGACATGCTATTTATAAAAATATTCATTGTAAATAAAATACACCATTACATGAAAATAACACCTACCTTGACTCGTGATGTAATTGATCTATGATGATGACGGTGATGATGATGATGAGGCTCCTTCGCAATGGAAGTTGAACATAGTATTGAAAAAAATCAATTAGGTGTGATTGATTTGTAAGTCGATCAGATTCCATATGATCCAAATCCAGGCTCTAATAGGCATGTTGCAGTGAGCAGAAATGTAGCTGAGTCATGAAGTGAGGAAAGACAGTATGATTTCTACTTTCGTATTTTGTCTTTCTAATATACCACGATTTGCGGGATGAGAAATGTATTACAGTGAGAGAGACTTGCACAACATTGTCAACCTTACTCTCTAGCTTATTCGCATATATTTAATTTATACATACACATATAATTGATATATACATATAAATGATATATACATATAAATGATATATACATATAAATGATATATACATACACATACAATTGATTTATACATAAGTATATAATTGATCTATACATAAGTATATAATTGATCTATACATAAGTATATAATTGATCTATACATGCGAACATACTCATGAATACTTTTATAGATTTCAAGAAGGCTTTCGATAGACTTCACAGACCATTTCGCTTCAAAAATCTTACGCTTTACGGCATCCCGACAAAATACATCAATGTCATGAAAGCTTTTTACTCCAATACGGCTTGTTATGTAAGAACAGAACGTGATTTTTCCAGCTGGTTCTCGGTGAAAACGGGAATAAAACATGGATGTGTTTTGCCCCCAATACTTTTTGACATTGCGATTGACTGGGTGATGAAGAAATGCACAGACCAAAAACAACTAGGAATCAAATGGGTAAACAACAAGACCCTGGAAGATCTCACCTTTGCAGATGATATTGCTCTATTGAGATCAACAAACCAAGATCTCCAAGAAAAAAAAATACTCACATTTTTTGCGCAATATATAGGCCTTTAAATAAACACGCATAAAAACGAAAATTATGAACATTACCGGCCAGACAGAATCAAGTAAACTAGATGATAATATACAAGACAATATTTCAAATTTCTAAATGTGGGAAGCAAGATAACAGCAGACAGTGATACCAACTCAGAAATCAAGACTCGAATCGATCTCGACTCATACGCCTTTAACAAACTTTTAATCATCTGGAGAACGAAGATCGCAAGTAAACACATCAAACTGCGACTATTCAACGCAAGTGTAATTCCATCATTGACATACGGATGCGAACATTGGAAATCTACCGCAATAATGGATAAGAAGTTAGTTGCCTTTGAGAATAGATGCCTCAGAAAGATCACAAATACTAATTGGAAAGACTTCAAATCAAACGATATATTATATAAGAGAGGAGACAAAATAATATGTGACGAACATCATCAGTAAACGCCGTTGAACATACGTCGGACACATACTTAGAATGAAGGAAGACAGAATTCCATGACAAGTCGTCATATGGACACCAGACGGGTAAAGAAAACAGGAAAGACCAAAAACAACGCTCAGAACATTTATGAATGAATTACGAATGAATTATGAATGAATTGAAATCAACAGGCATAAATGCACAAGACCTGCAATCCTTAACAACTGACCGACTTGCATGGAGAATTATGACATCCATCCTATGTGCCAAACTTGGCAAAAGAGGAACTGACTGACTGAATGATACGCATATAATTGATCTATACATACACATATGGAACAATTAGTGAATCGGTAATTGTATATTCTCTACAGTATTATAATTACCAGCCTACATTCTAGTGACTTGTTAGACTTTCGTTACGTGAACTACCTTCACAGTTGTTAGAATAAATATAGTTATCGCTGTTACAAAAAGTTATCGATCTTCTGTGTTACTCTTATTCCTACTGCTATTGAAGGTCTATATAATTTGAATGTTATACTTTGTAAAGAAAAAGGTATACGAGGATGTTATACTATGTAAACGATCGTGTGATGTCGGGATCTGAAAGGGGAGCAAAGAATAGAAACACTGTTTACCTTCCAAGCATGTCGTAAAAGGCGACTAAGGAGGTTATGGGATGGAGTTGGCTGTCCCATTCCATACAGGGTCAGTGACCTAAAGTCATGCTGAAGTCGGATGTGTCAGGCTGAAAGGCGCAGAAATCGCGGCAATGCTGTAAGCAATGACACAACGCATTCCGTTCTACGGACTACATCCTGCTAATCTGCAAGAGTTTGAAAACGAACGCAGAAGAATAGAAGATGCTATGTAAAGTAAAAGTTATACAAGGATGTTTTACAGTGTAAAGAATAAGTTATACGAGGGTGCTTATCGTCGGAAGTCCGACAGAGCAACAGTCATGTCACTAGTCTCCTGACAAAGTCGTCCAGTATGAAAGGAAATAGGAGATAGTGTTGGAGTCTGTCTTTATGATAATAATCATTTAGGCTGAACTGTGTGAGGATGAAAGTGTTAGTGTAGCAATAGTATACGAAATATTAGCAACGCGAAGAACACAGATGGACGATACTTTCATTAAGATGACTTCATGAGAAACCACGAAGATAAAAACAACAAACACAAACATGCACACAGTGGAACAAACTAAATAGCACGGCGAGCAATAAACTATAGGAAAGACAAGAAATAGACTGGAGGAAATGAACATATTATGTTTTATATGTTTCTCTTCTTACTTCTCCACTACCTATTGTTACCTATGCTACCGTTTCTTCTTATTTTTTCTTTTGTCTCTTTTTCATCCTCTTCCTATTGTTCAGCTCCTGCCCCATTTTTTTTCACCATGTTATAAAAACTTCCTGGCCAGAGGATACAGACATGAGGCAAAAGCTATGGGGCAGCCACTCTGACCTGGATAAGACAGTGGAAATCGTTTTGACGACAGGCCTGACAATATAGCATGATCACATATGCT
The DNA here is from genome assembly GCA_034231615.1 of Meghimatium bilineatum. NCBI lineage: Eukaryota > Metazoa > Mollusca > Gastropoda > Stylommatophora > Philomycidae > Meghimatium > Meghimatium bilineatum. The sequence goes on from CM067301.1 coordinate 25,010,748, forward strand.
GAACGCAGACGAAGTAGAAGATAAAAACTTCCTGTTCCTCACTTCTCCAACTGTTTCTTTCCTTCATCCTCTTCTTCTATTGCTATGATGTGTTGTTAATCGTGTATGTTTCAATGTACGTTTATCGCTGATTACTATTCTAGTGAAGACTTTCTAGTCGAAACGTGGCCTAAACCTGGTTTTATTGCTATGTCATGATTACTATTGATAACACGCGAACATATTTCATTCAGTTTTGTTGTCACAGTGTGTTACTTCAGCCCATTTTCAAAACCTTTGATCATTCCCGACTGTAAACATGTATCTCCAAAGAGTGTCCGTGATTTTCAGTTGAGGTGGGAGATTGTAGGGCAGAAAATCTGGCATCCAGTCTCATCTCTCGTAATTCATCAGGCAGCAACATAAGTACATTGTCCGGCACTACAAGCAGATCCAAGGAGTGAATTCGAGAGGAAGAAGTTGCTTCCTGTCCACGTGACACGCTAGTATGTGTTTCATACGCTGCTTGCCCTCAGTTCCATTACTGAACAGTTTGTCTCATTTCATTCATTTTGACCATTACTGCTTGCTTTAACTGTCTTAGTGTTTTCCAACTAACTGCCACAAGATTACCTCAGCTTTGCACCAGTATTGAATATGTAATCCTAGCAGAAAAGCTTCAATGATAATCGAACAACCAGATCAATACTTGAGGTACGTAACTATCAAATGAATTACTATTCGTACATCGTTTTCACCGCAGTTTCTGTTGGAACACGTTTTAGATGGCAACAATTTTAGACTCATGCATTCTAGCATTTTCAACTTATTAGTTCACATTTAACTACCCGCAGAGTGTCATTACAGCAGTGTCGTTACCACAGTAATCTTACAGAAGTGTCATTACAGGAGTGTCATTACAAAAGTATTACTACAGAAAAGTATAGCAACATTGTTATTAGGCACGGTCATTACATCAGTGGTATTACAGTAAAGTCAGTACATCACTCATTGTACAGTACATTCATTAATCAAAGTGATATTACAACAAAGATATTACATCAGTGATATTACAACAAGGATATTACATCAGTGGTATTACAACACAGATATTACATCAGTGATATTACAACAAAAATATTACATCAGTGATATTACAACAAAGATATTACATCATTGATATTACAACAAAGATATTACATCAGTGATATTACAACAAAGATATTACATCAGTGATATTACAACAAAGATATTACATCAGTGATATTACAACAAAGATATTACATCAGTGATATTACAACAAAGATATTACATCAGTGATATTCAGAGGTAGTGCTAATAGGCGTAAACACGACTGGAGTTCCTTTCCATTAATAAATAACTTTAAAAACGTACACAAATGTATAGTTATATTCTCTGTAAACAATACAGAAAAATAATAGCTGCTTCATTTGCTTGAAGCGAGACCGTCCCAAATTTTGAAAGTTATCTGCACTTACTTGATGCCAGACCATGCCAGAAATGTTTGCACCCACGATCGTTTGACATCAAAGAAGAATGTGACAATGACGTTACGTTATTGTCGTCTGAAGACTGATTGAGAAATCAAGTTAATCTTTTAAAATCTACCAAATTGTCTTTTAGTAGATAACCTACGCTGTCTTCAGACAAATCATACGCTTAGAAATAATGTATGATGGTGAGGTGAAAAAATGGAAATTCCCTATCTTTTGCAATATTGTATTTCTGCTTCAACACGAGCTATTATCTTTGTGTGTGTGTGTGTGTGTGTGTGTGTAATTCATGGTGTAGTGTAAACCTTCATAAATAAAATGAATATTTTAATATCTTCTTCATCTAAAGTTTCTTGAATTAGTATATGAGAGTAAATTTAAAGATTACAGTAAGAATTTCCCAGAGTATATTGATTAGTTTAGAAACACAGTACCGATTCTTCGATAGGAACATTCTTAGAAAAGGAACTTCATAACGTATATTTACCCGCCGAAGACGGATGTGTCGGGCCATTGGCGCAAATAAAACGGCGACACAACGCATTTCCATTTTCTGGACTACATCCTGCTGGATATCTAGCAGGACCATGATCCAGCTAGATCCAGTTGGAGTTTGAGAATGAACGCAGAAGAAGAAGAAGAACGTATATTTAGATTAGACATCGCATTTACCTCCGAAAGAACTGGCATATTTTGCTGTAAATGACATAGAATCAATCTACAAGGACGTAATAAAACTACTTGGTTTAGAGTTGAATATACATAACAGCAGTGAAAAAGGAGTGAAAACTATATCTACCAGCAGTGAAAATAGGAGTGAAAACTATATCTACCATCAGTGAAAAAAGGAGTGAAAACTATATCTACCAGCAGTGAAAAAAGGAGTGAAAACTATATCTACCAGCAGTGAATAAAAGAATGAACACCATGAAGAAAAGGCAGATATATATACGAAATTCCACAAACAACAATCTTCTGTCATGGTTGATTTCCATGGTGATTGGTAGGACACGAATTAAATGCCCTTTCATCAGAATCAACATGTATTAAGAGGGTACTGACAGGACCATAGATAAGTTTTCATTAAGGATGGTATTTACCGGAAAATGTGACATCCTTTATCGTGTGGAAACCCTATTGTGTGACGGTAATTTTCAAGACCTTTTCGTGAAAAATCGCTACTGATTGTGAATTTTTATCGATCTTTTAAGTTCCCAGTGCTAAATGTCATGTTAAATTTGCTAAGGGGGGGGGAGTTCGAATCCCCACTACCCATCTACGGGCCTGAACAATGAACATTTTCGCAGAAATACAGAACATACACATGGAGCTGTGTTACACGATTAAATAACATATGTTATATAACACATTTATATTACAGCAAAGAAATTACATCAGTCATATTGTAAAATTATTACATCAGTGTTATCACAACATTATCACATATTTGTTATTACACCATTATTACATTACTGATATTACAGCAAAGAAATTACATTACTGATATTAGAGCAAAGAAAATATATCAGTGTTATTACACAATTATTACATTATTGTTATTACAACATTAATATATCAGTGTTATTACACTATTAAATCAGTGTTATTACACCAGTATTACATCAATGTTATTACAGTATTACATCAGTGTTATTACAGCATTATTACATCAGTATTATTACAACATTATTATATCAGTGTTATTACACCATTATTACATCAATGTTATTACATTAGTACATCATTTTATTACATCAGTGTTATTACAACATTATTACATCAGTGTTATTACACTATTAAATCAGTGTTATTACAACATTATTACATCAGTGTTCTTACACTATTAAATCAGTGTTATTACAACATTATTACATCAGTGTTATTACACTATTAAATCAGTGTTATTACAACATTATTACATCAGTGTTATTACACTATTACATCAGTGTTATTGCAATATTATTACATTATTGGCAGTTTTGCCTTTTTTGCAAAGTTGACCGTAGCAATAACACAGTGTAAAGGAAGAATTTTCTAACGGGATGTTTTTCTGGCATCTGCAAAATGCGTATTGTTGACTACATTACACTAAAATGTAGGGCATTCATCCATGTTCACCTTTAGATCCACCTGAATTCAATTATCTGTACTCACCTGAGTGAATTTACCTATAAACTCACATGATGGTCGAAGCTCGTAATTATGATGTATGTTCTTGAGACAGTAGACGACAATCTCAGCACGATGACCTTTGTCGTGAGTTCATGCTCAAATTTATATTACACTCCATCTCCAAGTATAACTCACGCCATTTTGGACATTTCCGCACTGGTAGAAACGCTCCTAATTGTTTAATTGTTACGTGTTCTCTGCCAAAAGAGCCTGGAGTGATAGGCGTATTTCGTTTGATAATTGCTCCCACGGTTAAACAGCAGCAAACTTAAATATCTTATTATATTCAACGTGCGACGCAAATCGAATGCTTGCTCTAATATATGCTGAGTCGGATACTAATTATTTACCAAAAAATTCCAACTTCATAATGTAGACTTTTCTTACTTAATTATACTAATCTGTAGTACCGGTTCTATTTTTCCAATGTGTCATTTTCAGATAAACGACATAATTGTAAAATACACGACATTAAAAAGTGTTAGGTTGTGTCACTCGAGGGTAGAACATAAGGAATGCAAGACTGGAGACCAACCACCAAATAAGTACAATCTGAAAGGATACATTTCAAATATATATCTAGTTATATATCAATCAATCAATCAATAAACCCATAACCCTTCAGGGTCGTAGGGGTACCACATTGGATGCCTCAGCACAGAGAGTCCTCCAGCGAATTATATCCTCAGCGATGCGGATGAGTGTGAAAATATCTTGCCCTGTCCATTCCTTGATGTGGTCTGTCCATGCCTTTATTTGCAATCAATTGTAGTATTTCAGTGGGCAAAAGGTTTAGCTTGTGGTGCAATATAAAGATGTAGGGAATAAGTCAATTCAATCATTTTAAAATGCGGATTTAATTTAAATCTTCAGGCTTCATTCTCAAACTTCCGCTGGATCTCTCTCGTAGCAGGACAATTGTCGTACTAGATTTTCAGCAGAATGTAGTCCAGAGAGTGGAATTGCGTTATGTCGCCGTTTTATTTGCGATTATTGCCCGACACATCCGTCTTCACGGATGACTTAATAAAGAACTATAATTTCGACATATAACCATTGACAGTATTTATACATGAATAAACCATTTTCAAAGACAGCGGTGACAAGATCTCCCTGGATAACCACAATTAAATGAATAGGTAAAAAAATGCATTGCATATCCCGTATTCACCTCATATTTGTAAATGGGGAATAACAACCGCATAACTGGAGAAAATGTAGTCGTTTACGTTTCCATACGCTCAGTTAACTATTGTCTTACGATGAGCAGACATGATCTGTCGAGGATTTAAAAATTGTTCAGATTAAACCTAAAATTTAACCAATGAGCACCAAGCGTGGATGTCAGTGCACTAACCGCTCGATTCTTCAAAAATAATATGAAAAATTAACACAAATACATGAACAACTAGCAAATTTTTCCATTATTGTCATTTATTTTATAGAACTGTTCTTCAGAATGCCACATAAAGTTGTTATAGTCTATACAAATTTGATATTTATCGAAATTTTTGCAGAAATGTCTTATAATTTTATGTTCCTACATTTGCAATTAAAATATACAAATAATTTTCCGCCGATGTTGTTTAGTCAATTTACTGTACAGTCAATCTCCTCTCCGAAACTTATTCTGTCAGCAAGCAGATTGTAGAGGAACATTGAGATAAAATTGTAATTGAGTGGTGGGCACAGAAAAAACTCTTGGGCGCCAAGAAGATAACTATTGGTTCGATGAATACCAAATATAAATTTATAAATCATACAAAGCATTGGTTATCTAAAAAAAAATATAAAAAAATAGACAATCACCTTTGGATTTTACATTTTTCTTTAGAAAAGTTCCAAACGAAGGACACGGAAATAAAATGTTTAGATTCGCTAACACATCGTATTCATGATTTAACCATTAACTCAACATTTTTTGCTATATTGATTCTCTTTACAGTATTTACGCTTAGTAGTTTTCCATTACTTTCTGAACAGTTCGGATGCACAATTGCCTCTGGCGGGTTTTAAACATGGTATCTTTGCCGTCACAGATAATAATGTACCACGGCCCCGCAGATCCGGATATAGTTATAATACTTGGCATATCTGTAGGTTATTGTTACATATTAAACGTCTGTATTCTAGAGAAGTTTACATATTTGTGCAACATGGGTGTTGTCTGTGTGTCGATCCACCGGTCCATATTCATAGTAGCTTGGATTTATACACTTTGTCTGTGTGTCGATCCACCGGTCCATATTCATAGTAGCTTGGATTTATACACTTTGTCTGTGTGTCGATCCACTGGTCCATATTCATATTAGCTTGGAATTATACACTTTGTGTGTCGATCCACCGGTCCATATCCATAGTAGCTTGGATTTATACACTTTGGAAGTCTTGACTAAATCGCATCTTATTTTTAAAATGCGGTGTGGTCGAAGACGGATGACATGATGACTGAGATTGCGAGGCGATTGAGTGCCATCTGAACGAACGTGGCTCAAATCCCGTGTGCTAACTAATTGTTCTGTATATTTAGGTTAACGTTTTTACCTAAATGTAGGTACACTAATTCACTCTGCTACACACATGTGGCACATAATGTAGTGCAAACATGTGATACTCGCCCAGTGCAAAAAATGTGACACTAGTCCAGTGCACAAATGTGACACTACGCCAGTGTAAAAAAAATGACACTAATGCAGTGTACACATGTGACACTAATGCAGTGTAAACATGTGAGATTAGTCCAGTGCACAAAAAGTGACACTAGTCCAGTGTAAACATGTGACACTAGTCCAGCGCAATAAATGTGACACTAGTCCAGTGCAAAAATGTGACACTACGCTAGTGCAAAAAATGTGACACTAGTCCAGTGCAGAAACGTGACACTAGCCCAGTCCAAAAATGTGACACTATCGCAGTGCAAAAATGTGACACCATCACATTGCAAAAATGTTTTCTATCATTATAATTATAATGAATAATAATATAATTACACAAATATTTTCACAAATGTGACACTAGCACTGTGCAAAACAAAGCACAGTATAAGAATTTATAAGAATGTCTGCTGTGAAATATCTAATTACACAAAGAAATTAGAAAAATTTTCTGTAATACTGATAGCACATGCTTAGATTCTTAGTTGTTCTGAGCAAGAAACACATAAGAGACAATATTGCTAGTAATTGTTAATATCATGACAATACACGGCACAATAAGGAAGACACGAGCAGGAAGTAAACATTTCTTACAATGTTTGCGTTGATCGATGACATATCTCTAAACTACACGTCAGCAAATATTTCTAGAATATTCTTTAAAAAAACCCAATAAAGATAATCATAGAAAAACTAGATCAAAGAAATTAGAATCTACTCATCTTGTAGTTCATCGTCCATCTTGCCTACAATTAATCGTACTTCAGGACTGCACACAGTAATAGTAGTCTGGAGTGCCTGAATATCCAGGAGAAAAGCCGGTACATTTGTTGTTCTATCGTGTGCTACAAGAAATTTAAAAAAAAATTTATTATGGATTATGGAAGAAGAATTTACCGACGGGTTGGGATAAACTAGAAGTTTAGATTTTTCCAACTATGTCTTCAGGGAAGAACATATTATAGATACTATTAAACATTAACTATCAGATAAAGACTGAAAGAACATTCATGAAAGAACATGTGCTAGAATTCATGAAAGAAAATGTGCTAGAATTCATGAAAGAACATGTACTAGAATTCATGAAAGAAAATGTGCTAGAATTCATGAAAGAAAATGTGCTAGAGAAAGTTTTCATTTATTCTGAGAGCAAGTTATCACGAGATTATGATAGGAATAAAAAGATATCAATTTGCAAAGATCTTGCTGCAAGGGTATTTACCAAGCGTTCACATATAGTTCGCTCACAAATGTTTAACGTACCACAAAAATTAGTCTGTTTAATGCGGGCATTCTACCTGTATTGACATATGGATGCGAAATTTAAAAATCCACACTAGCAATAGACACTAAATTAATTGTTCTTTAAGAACAAGTGTTTGAAGAATATTTAAAATTAAAACCAAATTTTTATATAAGCGATTCAATGAGGCAAGTAACAAACCAATAATGTTTGTCAAGTTTTAAAACTAGAGAACTCTGAAATTACATCGACCATGTACAAAAAATTGATAAAAACAGACTTCATAAACAAAACATGATGTGGAAGGTAAAGGATAAAAGAAAAGTAAGTCTCCCAAAACGAAACTCTGCGTAGAACAAGCAGAAACAAAATATCAATATTGGACATAGACACTGCACCAGAAATAGAGCTACCTGCAACCAGGAAAGAAATGACTACAGCGTTACTTGCCATCTTTGGGCCCAAAAAGTATTAACTATCAGCGTAGAAGTACCATTGCACAGGAATATTTTGCATACGTTTCAGGGCAGAGACAACTTCCTACAGCTGATCATATACTTAACAATCCAGAGTCCATATTCAGAGAAAATAGAGCTATAAACGACGAAAACTAGCATGGTTCGGACATGTATGCAGGCACGATTCCTTGTCAAAAACAATACTGCAGGAAACTGTCGAGGGTTGAAGAAGCAGAGGAGGGCATATAAAGACATGGACAGAGAACATCAAGGAATGGGCAGGGCAAGATATTTCCACACTCACCCGCATCGCTGAGGATAGAATTCCCTGGAGGACTCTGTGTGCTGAGGCATCCAATGTGGTACTCTTACGACCCTGAAGGGTTATGAATTTATTGATGATTCAGAGAAAATGTGTTTTACTTTTTTAATAATATATAAACCAAAAATAAAGAGAGAGAAAAAGTTATATTACATTTGTTACCACCAGATTGTTGTACTGGAACCATTTATATACTCTACGCAAACATTTCCCTAAAGCCCACATGTTTACTTGCATTCGTCTCCACCTTGCTGTTAGTTTTATCGCATCTGTATAGGTCAATGGTATAGTCCATTTATACTACTCTTAAGCTTTTCACTACTTAGATAAGTTTACCGCCGAAGACGGATGTGTCGGGCCATTGGCGCAAATAAAACGGCGACACAACGCATTTCCATTCTCTGGACTACATTCTGCTGGAACTCTAGTAGGACATGTCCTGCTACAAGAGAATTCAGCAGGAGTTTGAGAATGTACGCTGAAGAAGAAGAAGATAAGTTTCACTGCAATTACTACAATTATTAATATACCAACTGCCATTACTACTTCTTCATCTCAAGAACGAGATGAACGTTTAAAGACAAATGATGTACAGTATATTCCTACCAACACTGTGTTACCAGTGCCAAACCTGGTCTCTCTCATCTTCACATTACAGAAAGATAGTGACATGTGAGATGAAATGCTTGAGGGAAACCGCAGGGCTCACCCGGCTCGATAGATTACGAATGAAGATATCAGGGGGGAAACCGGTATAACACCTTGCACATAATTCATAGAAAGGAAGCTGAACAAGTGGTTTGGTCACATTATGAGAATGCATCATGACAAGTTTCCAGTACAGGCATGTAACCAATGTAGATCAGGGTACAAAGGCAGAGGAAGAACACAGAAATGATGGATAGAAAACTGGTATCTTTAATAAACACGGTCATAGCACAGCCGAAGCAACACATCTGACCTTGCAACACAAGCTCCAGTGTCAATAACCCCAGCACTTAACAGCAAGAGCAGATAACAAACCACCTGGGGAAATACAATAGACAATTAAAGCTATACCTTTAATTCGTCTTCTTTCCTTTTTTCACTACATGATAAATCAAATACAACAATAAATATATCCAAGACCGCATGAAGATATCGCTGGAGGAGGCAGGCAGATTGGCACAGAACAGAGTCTAGTTCCGGACATCAATTGAAAAGACAACGTTCTGGAGAGAATGTGTCACTTGAAGAGGATGAGACGTTACACTACTTGCGATCTATTAGAGCGGTGTTAAATAAAGTGAAATGTTGATCATTCTTTGTTAATTGTGATTGGTTGTAGGAGTATTAATTTCTACCAATATGATTGCTGCATATGTCTTTGAGCGCCATTCGCATCAGAACTTAACACCCCTTTAAAGGACAACGTCCAAGTACTCGTAGCATGCGCGTTTACGTTAATAATCGCTATAATTTTATATGATTCTTAATGTACTTAATTTACATACTTACTTTATTTATTTTTGGTATTATTTAACTTATTTATTACAAAAATAGGCATACCTCAACTCAGACAAAACTCGGAATTTGATCATATAACTCAAACATAAAATAGTCACTATTTAGGATATTCAAGATTTCAAACAATTTATATATTTACACATATTTTTTACATTGATAGATTTCGTACTTTTATTTTATACGGAAACGCTTTATGTATATATATATATATATATATATTATATATATATATATATATATATATTATATATATATATATATACTATATATATATATATATATATATATACACATATAATAATAATAATAAAAATAATAATAATAATAATAATAAATGCACAACGGAGTATACCAGGCCACACGAAAAATTTGGGATCGGAAGCAAGCATGTCCGAAATTGATATCTGAAATGTTCTCTCTATCTTCAAGTATACCCACTTGTCCTAGGCGATGTTTGAATCACTGCATTAAATAATTTTGTCCCAATTTTATCCTCTATTTTTGGAATCTCGCTGAGATGCACCAATTTTAACGTGTTTATTTTGAACATTACCCAAGTTGCAAACTTATAAAAGAATATAAAAGAATGGCTCCTCTTTTACATTACCTTTAAATAATCGAGCGATTTTCGACATTTTTCATCTTTAGGCTAGACATTTTGAAAGTGACACTGTGATTACATCAGGACACGATAAATGAATGAGATGTAAAGATAGACAGGATGTGTACGGATATAAACAGGTGTAATCGTTTCTTAGGTCACGGGTTAACCTCACATTCAGATAACGGTTAAACTCTGAAGCTCTGGGCAGTGTCAAAGGTTTTCAGTAATCCCTAATATATGTGCAGGAGTCTGTAAGCTGAGGGTTCCAGTTGCACGATGGTTTAACAATATCTTCGTTTTTCAACGTTGCCTTTCAGTTATATTAATACCACATTTAATACTGAACTCGCAAAATATATATTGTCTATTGTCTTTCCCCAGTTGGGTGATGGTCAGAATATCTACACTTGCCGTTAAACGTGTGGGTTGTGACTGGGATCTTTAGTTGTTTATCCAAGGCAAGAGGGCCGACTTCGCTGCATTTAATTCATATTTGTTCAGTGGTGTCTTGGTGTTAACTATCCATCTTTATCTAAGTCTTCCTCCTGCCTTATACCAAGATCTTCTTATGTTATATATGTTCTTGTTGATAGCTGGTTTGGGTTCATTCTCATTAAGTGTCCAAACCATTTTATTTCTCCTGTTTGATGTATATTGTGCATGGTCTTATAGCGATTCTTCTCCTGCTGTCATCTTTTCTCATTTTGTCTAGTGTGGCCACTCTTGCGGCTTTCTCAAAATATCTATTGTCTATTGTCTTTCCCCGGGTACTTTGTGATCCACTCTTGCCGTTAAGCGTAGGAGTGATTGGAACTCGAGCTTGCGTTCTATCGTCAGTTGTGGGGCGTCGGCTGTGCTATGAAAGTGTCTGTACAGGATGTCCCTTTTCTAACCATCTTTTCCGTGGTCTTCCTCTGGCTTTGTACCCTGATCTCATTTGGTTATATGCGTGTACGAGCAGCTTTCCGTGATGCATGCTCAAAATATCAATTCAGATAAATAACAGTTCCTGTATCCAACATGCGATCATGAAGTTCCTGTATCCAACATGCGATCATGAAGTTCCTGTATCCAACATGCGATCATGAAGTTCATGTATCCAACATGCGATCATGAAGTTCCTGTATCCAACATGCGATCATGAAGTTCCTGTATCCAACATGCGATCATGAAGTTCCTGTATCCAACATGCGATCATGAAGTTCCTGTATCCAACATGCGATCATGAAGTTCCTGTATCCTACATGCGATCATGAAGCTGCCTCAATACGTTATGATTATCTATTGTAACTCCCATTCTATTGATGCATTGTGTCTAAGCCCGTGTGCGCTATCATACTGCGAACAACAGCATGTCCCTGGCAGTGGATCTATATCTTCTTCCTGCGTTCGTTTTCAAACTCCTGCAGATTAGCAGGATGTATTCCGGAGAACGGAATTCGTTGTGTCATGGTTTACAGCATTACTGCGATATCTGCGCCTTTCGGAATGACTCATCCGACTTCAGCATGGCTTTGGGGCACTGACCATATATGGGATGGGACAGCCAACGTCATCCCATAACCTCCTTAGTCGCCTTTTACATGCGTGGAAGGTAAATAGTGTTGCTGTTCTTTGCTCCCCTTTAGCGCTCAGGCAACATACAGGCGTGGATCTATGTAATACCTTTGAGCATGGCTGCACTTGCAGTTATTGAGGTAATGAGTTTAGATATCACGTATTTTGAGTCTGGCGCAGTTAATGAATTAGATGAAGTTTCAGAGAGGCATTTGACTCCTTAGAAACGTTTCAGCTTCAATCCTCACACTGAGTGTAGTTGTCTTGAATGTTTTGTCTCTACCATCCAGGATGAACTAGTAAACATCAACCAGACTTCTCATCTCGACGAACACATCCATCGATGATTATTGGCTTTATCATTCACCTCGTTGTATGCGATCAATTGATCTTTTTTTCAACCGCTTTATTTTCATTGCTACACTCACCAAGATCCTTGCCAATTGGAAATGCTAACCCTATTATAATTCTAGAAGATAACATGCCTTTTTATATTGAGGTTATCTTCGTATATAAGCTTCATGACATGTCATCTATACAATCCCGTATTCGTAACCTTCGATAACAGTTACCATGTTGTTCCAACAGGCCGACGTTGTGCTTGAACTAGTTACGGGCACGGCGTGGGTGGGCAGAACAGCAAAGAAACATGTCCCTAGGACCAGAGTTGTGCCCTGATGTCGATGTCTGTTTCGGCAGCATTAGACTCGAAATACCATCGAGTCGAATGGCTGCTGGAACAGAGGGCGGAGCACTTATGGGAATGTGCCACGTGATGTGAGGCCAGTTTCTAATCAAGAATCAAGAATTCTAACCCCGTGAAAATCTGTGAGTATCTCATCAATCGGATACTACTCTCTTGCTACCTCTGGTAAACTTGTGACTGTGATTATCTTTCCTTATCGCACATTAGATTGGTAGGAATATAATATTTATGTAATTTATGCTCGAAATATCATTAACGATATCTATTTAGCTTCTATGCGCTAACGTCACACATATCCGACTAAATACTCACAGTTCATATGACGTATTATTACCACCTATGTAAGCGAGTGCACAATGACATTGTAGACACCCTGTATATTGATGCTAATGAACGAAGAAGTACAAGTTTAAGCACATTGAACGGTATTTACACGAAAAATGTACGTATCTCGAATATAACATCATTTATGCTAGTGTCATTTTAGCAAATGTCTTTAGAAAGTGTCATTATATTCTTGGAGTAGGCGATCATGAATCTTCACAATTCCCCATAGAAGAATTTTACATCAGTCTCCCAACTGAATTTTTCCCGTCCATTTTATATTCTGCGTAAACATCTCGTTTTTTTAGTAAGCTGTACGAACTCTTCCAGTTTCATATTCATCAGGTCCTCGGCATCCTGTGTCTCTTAATATCTTGAACAGCATTTTCATTTTTCTTTGAACATTTTCCTGCATGCATACTCTTTCTAACCCATTATGTCTTGATACACGCAAGTAAATCTCAATGAGGTACTGACGTTCTCCTGCGCTCAGTGACTATCGAATCCTAACGTTCCGTTTGTCGAGTGATTTTAATTGTAGATCCTTGTTGATTCGCGCTTGAATCCAACAATTTACATGCTGTGAGAGGTGCGCCACAAGCGAAGTGTCTCTTCTCTACAAGCAAGTCATTCCTCTACGCCCTTTCTATCCTTTATTACAAGCAGATTATGCTAGAATATATTTTCTATGATGTTTGTTTGTTTGTTTTTCGTTCGCTCCATTGTAACCATCACGAATATCCGTGCGATTTCCGCCGGGAGCGTGATTACGTTGTGCCACCGTTATGCGCCTTGTAAGCCTAGCACATCCGATTTCGGCATGCCTTGACAATTCGGGTGGGCTACCCTTAGCCTGTGACAGCCTCTATATCTGTCTCCAGGCACGCGTAATGGAGCCTCTTCGCCCAGACGATTTTTTGCTCTCGTCTGACTCGAACGAGGTGTTCCACATTTTCTATGATAACATCTAGTAGTCAATTTCTTATGCTCAAGTATTTGCAGACGTCAGCGTCTGCAGATAACATTTCAACATTCTACTAAAATTTATTGACTCTTCTTGTTTCCATGACTTTTTTCAAGTTAAGGTCATATTCTATATTTATTATAGCACAATTTCATGTGTGCGTGTACTTCTTGTAGTGTCCCATCATTGTTACCATACATCTTTATTATACTCTAACATCGTTTCTGTACCACAACAACTCTGTGTCGTCAAGTATTATTCTCTTTATGTACCATCTGAGTCGACGGTTTCTTCAATATGAAGTGTTCTACGTCTCTTGTGTATGCTAGGCGATTTGGTGCCGTTGAACGGACTGGTTCAAATCCCGTTAGTCTCACAAAATTTTTAAAATTGTCCTCTGGCTTCCTACTTATATTTACTTGTATAAACAATTACTCGAAGCAAAATTGTATTGTCTATATATGTTATCCATGTTTACATGAAGACCTATCGGCCCTTGTATAACTAATACGGATATTATGTTATATGTTTGTTGTTACTGAGGATATTTCAATAAATGTACGAGATGTTTGTTGTTGTAATAGTCCTTGTCTCGATCGGTCCGTTCTGGTGACTTTGTGTGCACGGTTTGAAAGTCTTGATGAAATCGCATCTTTTTTTGGAGATGCGGTTAGTCAAGTACGGAGGAACGCGTATTCAATAGTTGCTAGGCGATTTGGTGCCGTTGAACGGACTGGTTCAATTCCCATTAGTCTCAAACAAATTTTTTAAATTGTCCTCTGGCTTCCTACGTATATTTACTTGTGTATGAAAGAAAGCTCAAAGAAACCACTTCGCTGCGCACAGAAAGTATGAGCAAGTTACGCGCTATTCCTGGGAATATCAAACAGAAAGTAAGAGAAAGTTACGCGCTATTCCTTTTGGAATATCAAACAGAAAGTAAGAGCAAGTTACGCGCTATTCCTGGGAATATCAAACAGAAAGTAAGAGCAAGTTACGCGCTATTCCTGGGAATATCAAACAGAAAGTAAGAGCAAGTTACGTGCTATTCCTGGGAATATCAAACAGAAAGTAAGAGCAAGTTACGCGCTATTCCTGGGAATATCAAACAGAAAGTAAGAGCAAGTTACGCGCTATTCCTGGGAATATCAAACAGAAAGTAAGAGCAAGTTACGCGCTATTCCTGGGAATATCAAACAGAAAGTAAGAGCAAGTTACGCGCTATTCCTGGGAATATCAAACAGGAAGTAAGAGCAAGTTACGCGCTATTCCTGGGAATATCAAACAGAAAGTAAGAGCAAGTTACGCGCTATTCCTGGGAATATCAAACAGAAAGTAAGAGCAAGTTACGCGCTATTCCTGGGAATATCAAACAGAAATTAAGAGCAAGTTACGCGCTATTCCTGGGAATATCAAACAGAAAGTAAGAGCAAGTTATGCGCTATTCCTGGGGCTGTGAAACAGAAAGTAAGAGCAAGTTACGCACTATTCCTGGGAATATCAAACCGACACGTGTTCTTCTTGCATGAGTATTCATTTTCAAAGAGTTGCTAGCATAGCGTAAAATTAGTTATATAGACCATTTGAGAAAACACTTTTTCAAACTGGTTTTTCCGTACTTGACTAACTGCATCTTCAAAAATAGATACGAATTTATCAAGACATTGAAACTGTGTACACAAGTCACTGAGAACGGACCAATCGACAAGGACTCGAACATCTTGTACAAGTATTGATGTAACACAAACCTCAGTAACACAAACGTATAACATCTGTATTTGTCTACAAGGGCCAATAGGTCTTCTTGTAAACATAAATAACATATAGACATTACAATGCATTTTTGAAAGTCTTCATTAAAATCGCATCCTTTTTTGGAGATGTGGTTAGTCACGTACGAACGTTTTTTTTCTCGAGTTGCAAGGCGATTCGGTGCCGTTAGAACGAACTGGCTCAATTCCCGTTGGTCTCAAGAAGTTTTAGTATATCATTTTGCTTCCCACTTGAATTTATTGCATAAGCAATTATTTGTAGCAAAATTGTACTATTTATATGTATACCAAAACAACATTGATATTTGTAACAACAGGACACGCCTATAATCTGACGTCAGAGTGTCACGTTTACCCAGAATCTGGTTTTCAACTCTCAAAACAGTTTGGAATAATTTCCTGGAAATTAAGTGTGAACACTTCCGGCACATAAGATCTATACCTAACTACCAACTATTATTTATCACAACTGAAACAATACACAAGTAGATGCATATTTTCACTCCACGTGACACATTTGATATTTTCACGATTATTTATCCTACATTGCTTAGTTTGCAAATAGTTTTCATGCAAAACTGACTGAATATGAATCACATGTTTTGCCAGCTGATGATTCATAATTAGCATACAGTGATTGGTTCAAAGAAACAAAAATATGACTAGGCAGAGTATGTAATTGTTGTTTTTCGCTAGGGTGTGACCATTTCATGGCACAATTCCAGACAATTGTGAGTATATTTAGAGACTACTATAGTGCGTTTCAAAATAGTTGCACTCACATTCCCATAAATATCGGAATAACCAATAAGCGGAATTTAATGACGTTTTGCATAGCAGTTTAAATATTGAACGACATAAGGAATTTATAAATTATATCTCATCAAGTGGTGCTATTTGCACGTGGCGGCATATTCCTTTAACGTTTGTGAATATGTGACTACTATAGCGACAGAAGAAAATAATTTGACAATAATTTATTGAAATAGATTATGAGACATATGTACAGAGATAAGTTCTCTAATGAATTAGATCTTCGCATTTGACTCAAAATTACGTTAAAATCGTACGAAATTTTCATATTGAGACACAAACAGATTTGGTTGTGTTACAAATTTCACACCAAATGGTCATGTACAGTAGCTTTATTATTTTTAACACATACATCTTCAGTCTTTGTGTACATAAATTGTATCGACAAACTGCACATTTTGTTTCAATTATAATGCAGATATTTCTACATCATGTCGTTACGTTTTTACAACACTTCTGAAAATTCCATGCATATCTGTAAAATAGTTGCGAAATTACACATTTCTAAACAGGGGCAAGTATTTTGAAACTCACTATAGCTATGAAATTTATGTTTTATGGTCATTTTTTTGAACTTTCTTTGAGCATATTTATCTAACAATGTATATTTTTCAAATAATTTTCCCGCTTGTCTGACTGAATATGAACCACATATTTTGTTCTGACGATTCACAATTGTGAAAATAACGCAGATTTTTTATTTTTTTATATTTTTTTAAATGGAATGGTTTTACAGTTTGCATTTTTGGTACAGTAGAAGTAGACATCACCACATATTCGAGTTATTTCCCTTGTCTATGTTTGTAAATTTCATTTTTATCATTTAATAATTAAAATATCTATTTATTTTAGGGTTTGTGTTTGGGCTACGATAGTTGTGTTTTACATATAGTTTGTAGATATAGTCGCATAATCATCAGGTAGACAATCATGAATTTTCAGAAGTGGTTAATTACTGGATCTTCTTTCGTGATCGTTGTTGACTCTTTGCTATGATTTGATGTCATAATAATATTTTCACACGGTGTTGTTCTCGATCTCTTTTGTTTTCTATCTTGCCTGCTGCAACTATTATCCCAGATCTCCCAGTCTCATTATCTCTAATGTCTATTGTCTTTCCTCAGGTGGTTTGTTATCTACTCGTGCCGTTTAGCATGGGGGTGATTGGAGCTCGAGCTTGTGTTTCAAGAACAGATGTGTCGGATGTGCTATGACCGTGTTTGTTCAGGATGTCCCTGACGTTTTTCGTGGTCTTCCTCTGGATTTATACTCTAATCTCATTTGGTTATATGCCTGCACGGGAAACTTGTCATGCATTCGCATAATGTGGCAAAATCACTTGATCATTTCTATATATTCTTTGCAAGGTGTTATACCTCTTCTTTCCCTCATGTCTTCATTTCGTTATCTATCAAGCCCGGTGACCTCGGCATATCTCCTCAAGAATTTCATCTATCATGTCACTATCTTTCTGAAATGTGAAGATAAGAGAGACCAGGTTTGACACTGGTAAAACTGATATTTGAACTATGTTACTTGTTTTACTCCTATATTGTCTATCTGTATGTTTAGTGAGCTATGAGTTCTACATACTTCATAGTTTTCGTCTTTTGTGTATTGGTCTTCTTGTTGTATTGTCTACATGTTCCAGATAGTCAGTTAACATGATTTTGTAGTTGTTCTTCGTTTTCGTATATGAGGCTCTGGTCGCCTCATAACATGTACGAAATCAGTTCCTTTAATGGTATCATTATCTAACCCCCATTTCACATTTTCCTTTATCATAACATCGTCATTAGATTTCCAAGCTCTTCATATTGCTCTCGTCATTCTTCTATAGAACCACATCTCCGTTTTCACTAAGTTTTAACTATCCAATTTATTATACTGTCTAATTATCGCATCCATATGTTACAATCAATGCTATGTAGACGCTATATTGTCCCGCATCGAGATGTTAGAATCGATTCTATGTAGACGCTATGTAGTCTCGCATCCATATGTTAGAATCGATTCTATGTAGACGCTATATAGTCTCGCATCCATATGTTAGAATCAATGCTATGCAGATTTATGTAGATGCAATATAGATGCTATATAGTCTTGCATCCATATGTTAGAATCGATGCTATGTAGATGCTATATTGTCCCGCATCCAGATGTCAGAATCGATGTTATGTAGCATTGAAGTAGAACTCTTCATCACCTCAAACATAGACATAAGTAAATTAAGTAACGTTAACCCATAGCATGTGTTGTTAATAACATAGTAATACTTGATGTTTAGAGATCTCACATTTCAGTGGCTCTACTATATGAAGACAGTAGCCAACACCTCTCCCTCGCAGTCTTTACTATGTCTTGACATTGACATAGTGCACGTTAAAGAAGGAATAGGTCACCAAAATGACGGACTACAATTCGTCTAATATTGTGTCCCCTGGTATCCATGTATCCACACTTTAAACATATACAACACCGCTAATCATCGAACGCTATAAAATACTGGATAAATCCAATCAAAACAACATGAAGGAATAGATCATTGAAAATCAATAATCGAATCAAAACAAAATAAAGGAATAGATAATTAAAAATCAATATTCAAACAGACAACTTGCTAGGAATAAATATAATACTTGAGATATGTATAACGATTTGTCCATGGGGTGTGGCTATTGACACGTCACTGTGTTAAATTCATGATAAGTTATGATACATTTGTTTCACTCCGTCCCTGTATATTTTATCAAATTATCGGCACGCAATTATAACAAAATGCTGCTCTCAGCGTTTGTACTGTGACATTAATAGTCAAATAGTTTATTATTATTGTTTGTTTCTTTTTTGTGTGTATGTTTTTGTTAGTTTTTGTTTAAATATTCCGTAGCCGATAAAAAATTATGTGGAACGGTTGTTTGTAACAAATGTTTTGGCAATTTTGAATGTCACGAAATAAAAGGTGAGAACCATGGTCACGACTTCTAGAGTTCCAGACATCGTTTTTATTATCACATTCTGTTGTACTTTTCACGTGAAATTATTACACGTCTTTCCGGTTTGAGTAATCTTCTTTAGCGACGCCACTGCTGGGTGTTTTTTCCCACTAGATCTAGGGTTCTTGGTGTTCGTATAGGGCAGGTGTGGGAGAAATTGGGGTTTAAATTGGCGACATATGCGTTGATCTGGAGTGGGTTTTTTTTTTAGTAAATCCTGCTTTAGAAATAACAACATAACATTCAGTACTATAAATTTTGTTAAAAGACAGTCACACACTACCCATCCTCAACGACTTTCGAAAAAAAGTGGCAAAAAGTCTCACGGAGACGATTAAATTGCACAAAAAGAACGAGGCGGCTCGTGAATTGGGTCAACATTTAGTGGGGAAAAATAAGGGGGGGGGGAGATTTCCAATAATGTACATCACTGCTATTTCTATACACCAATTAAATTGTGGGAATTTAAAAAAAAAATAATTATAAAATCTCAATAATGATCTGTTTTTCCATTTTTCTGCAAACATTATTAGAGGCGATGCGTATTAAACGTATTGAGATAATTGTGTCGTGGTGGGGAGGTACCTACATTTTTGGAAGTTGTTGACAATAAGAATTGGGTATAATGTGCAAAAACACATGTTAGTGCATTTTATAATTGACGAAAGTGGTTCTCTAATATCTTCTTTCTACTATTGACTTATTGTATTGTTTTATACTTTATGCTGTCCAAGATATTTCACTTCCACGTGTATCTCTGCTTATCTCTTCCTCGCTGGTCTCGCCAACTCTACCTTGCAGTAAGGTCTTAATCAAGGTCTCATGTCGTTTAATACGTTCAAAATAGTTTCATTGTATGATTTTTAGGTACAGTACAAGTAGATGCCAACAAATAGTTGAGTTATTTCCCTTGTGTATGTTTGTAAATAATTTTATATTCACCATTTAATAATTTAAATATTAATTTATTTTAGGGTTAGGGTTAGGATAGTTGCGTTTGACATAACTAACCGTTACCAACACCGTAAAGAAATAAATATTTCAATTATTAAATAATGAACATGAAATTTACAAACATAGACAAGGGAAATAATTAAATATGTGGTGACATCTAATTGTAATGTGGGATTTTTATTTTCTATATGTCTTTTTTTCATACGCAGTGTTATCCTAACCATTTGTTTGTTATCTTGTCTTTCAATTAATATCTCCTTTTTTCTACATATTGACCTAACAAAGACACCGGGAATGGTGTCTTATGGCGTTCAGCTGTTCGATTATGTTTCTGACTAATGACCAGTAGATGTTGCATTGTTTAATTTTCATTTTTAGCTTGTGAGATTAATTATTGTATGTCATTGAAAGTGATTTTAGCAATTCATATTCTTCTTTTTACTCTGTTTCACATATTCCATCAAGTGTAATTTTGTGTCCAGGCAATACAGGCAATGGTCTATTTTTTTAATGTAATTCTACGTTTATTTTTATGTTAGTTTCCACTTTGAAAACTTTGATGGAGCGCATGACCATGTGGTTAGAACGCCGCACTCAGGCCATTGTGGTCCCGGGTTCAATCCAATGGTTGGTACAGGATTTTTTCAAAATATATTTATACTATCTATATATAATAATATATTATTATTATTATATAATAAATAATACTATTAATATTATATAATATTAATATAAATATAATAAATATTTGATATTATAATATCAAAAATCTTTCTGTACATGTCGCTGCGTCCTTATGGCAAAACGGCCTTTATTTCCACATTTCCATATAATGTTCCCATGCACTCCTTCACATGAAAACATGCAGTAACGAAAGTTTCCACTTTGCTGGATTATAATTTTGCGTTTCTGATTTTTTAAAATCTCAATATCTAGTCCATGCTTCATGTCCAATGAAGAACGAAGAATTCTTCACATCGTTGTCCGATTCATTGCGTTCAAATTTTTTAGCATTCAAAGTCCATCATCATATTAAAAATTAGTAAAGTCTTCACGAACTGTGTGGGAATATTTATAAACCTGTGCTCTGTCAGAATTATTTCTCATCACAATATATATTTTAGTTCATTTCACAGGTTTAAAATATTTTAAGAGGATTGACGTCATTGTACAAGGAATTTCTCTCATATACTTCGATCCCATTAACGAAGCTACACAGCCTTCCAGGAAATAGTATGCAACTTCGTAGCATTAATCGATAGCGCTCGTGGATCTTCAAAAAAATGCATATGTAAGACATCCAAGACCACATGATGACCACATGTAAGACATCCAAAACCACATGATGACCACATGTAAGACATCAAAGACCACATGAACATGACAAAAATAGAAGCAGGAAAACTGGCTCAAGATAGACAGACGTTTCGAAAGACTGTACTGACTGCTATATCCTGTTCAGGATATGCAACCTTATGATGATATACCATAACATTTGTTGTGTTATATTATTCCATTTGTTGTGTTATACCCGTTCATTTGTTGTGTTATACCCTTCAATTTGTTGTGTTATACCCTTCCATTTGTTGTGTTATGTACTTCCATTTGTTGTGTTATACCCTTCCAGTTGTTGTGTTTTATACTTCCATATGTTGTTTTATAACCTGGCTGTCGATTGTAAAAACCTACTAAAAAAATAAAACAAGAATTCATAAAGTCATGTTATTATTGTTTTCCTGCATTTCGTTTGTCGGGGTTGGCACGCGACACAATGCATTATATTAGCCAGCGGAAAACATGTACATGATCAAAATCAACACATGAAAATGCGTTTGTCGCCTGTGCCAATAGGGAGCAAATAATATCAATAATATTTACCTTCGATGCATGTCGTAAGAGGCGACCAAGGAGGTTTGGTTGTTGAGTTGGCTATCTTATCCCATATAGGGTCAAATGACACACAGGCATACTAAAAACACATATGTAGGCGGAAATGCGCAAACATCACTGCATTCCGGTAAACTATGACACGACGCTTTCCATTCTACTGACTACATCCTGCTAATCTGCAGGAATGTGAGAACGAACGCGATAGAAGAAGAATAACATTTGTAATGTTTTGTCTTGATTCTACTCGTAATACTTCACCGTTGACAGCCACGATTATACTTCTATCAACAAACGTTCAACTTCATCAAGAAATTCATTACTAAAAATTTAGCAGAATTTAATCCGACAAAAATATATTATTATTGTGTTAATGACACATACTTACCCTACTCAGCCTGGCAGTAGTAATATACAAATATATTTATATTGTAAATATATATGTGCGCGTTTATAAAATACTTAAAGAATTGTTAACAAATTGTCAGTATTTGTCATAATTAAACTGTCATAGTTTTACAGTGTTCAGCTTAACATTTTTACAAGCTCTAAGTAACGGCACGGAAGAAATTTAGAAAATAAGGTTCTCATAATGATTCATAAATACCTCAGAGCTATGTGTCATAATTCAAGCTTTTGACATTTTCAATCGAGGTTAAGTAACTTCCTTCTTAAAATCTCATGAAATGTTATATTTTTCAGTTATGTATGTCCAACTTTGTGACAAAGAGGTATAGAGCGCGTCTCATATCTATATATCTATACGCTGTGGCCCTTGTGTGCCTTGCGTCGCAAGGGGTGGAAGAGTTTTCTGGAGATGGCCTTCTTGTGTGCTGTTTGTAAGCTTGTTCATGTGGTTTCTTTAATTTCTGTGATCTATATTTTTCACGGACTGCCTCTGATTTTATAGACGTTATGTTTATGTGTTATGGCCGTTTTTGGCATGATATCTATTGGTAGTCTGGAAGCTTGTGAGAACCACTTGATCTGTTGTATTTTGATGTGTTCCAACACTGGTATTGTTTTGGTTATTTGTCTTATGTTATCGTTTCTAATTCTATCTCTTAATGACACTCCGAGTATTCCTCGTAGACATGTCATTTCTGCTGTCAATATTAGCATGTCTCCAATGGCCAAAATAACAGACTAAGTTTCTTCTGCAGGTAAATTTGCGTTGTGACGTTCACAATGTAATGCAAACCTAATGAACTTTATAATTGCTTGTAAAATAATGAGAGACAAAACATGCTGAGTAAATCGCAACGCCATGAATAGAAACTACTACACATCTTCTATTAATTTCTTTCTCTACCGTGAAATGTAGAAATCTGCACGTTATTCTGATTGCTAGAGGATTGCTACAAAGTCCCGCTACAGACCTTACCGATATATTTGAAATAAACCATAATATTCATCTTACAACTTGATTAATACGTAATGGCAAGTGCTGATGTTAAATGTTGATGGTCCATGTGGTATTTGCATACATGTCCAGTGTGTGTGCTTTAATGGCGTGTGTGTATGTGTTTGTGTGTATGTTTCGCTCGACCGGTCCATATTCAAAGTAACATAAGAATAAACACCATGGACATTTTTCTAAAACTCGTTATTCTTTTTTTTTTAGAGGTGCAGCATTGTAAAATACAGAAAACGTGACTCAAGTTGTGAGGCAAATAGGTGTCAGCTGATTTCTTTTTCTTTCTCTTTTCGTTGTATACCCCGTTATGTGTTCCAGCATCAAGGATAGAAGAGTTCTCTGGAGAAGGTTTTTTTGTGTACTACAGATATGTTTATTTTCGCTGAATATTTTATTTCTGGTTTATTTCTTTTATTATTGTCAGCTGATCGGACCTGATTCAAATTCCGTTTGTAGCTTCTGATTGTTTCTATACCACCTCTATGCATCATATTTATATTGTTCAAATGTGTAGTTATTTTTCACTTTTATTACTGTTGTAAACAGTATTCATTGCACAGTGTAATTCACTCCAATGTGTAATCATTTTACGATTCCATTCACTTTGTAACAGTGTTTCATTACACCGTGTAATTCACCTCAATGCCACATTTTTGTCATCAGCAACCAATTAATTTAGGATGACTTATTTCTTGTTTGGCTTTGGAAATCTGTATTGTCACTAATTATTTTAGTTCGACAAGATTCAAAATCTTGATCTCTTCAAGATATCTGGCTCTGTATTGCCTAAAACTAAAGTTGAAAATCCAATGCTAATTCAATGACACATGTAGCATTGTATTATTGGTTAGTCTTTGGATTTTGTGCCCACTCCAATCTGCATTTGAACTATACTGTTTTGCTCCCTTCTCCGAAGTGCACTAGAACTAGACTTTTTTTCAATGTAAAATGAGGAAATATTAAAATAAATTAAATGAAACAGTTGAAATATTTTGAACATATTAAAAGGAATTACAGCCTGTTGAAGAGGTTACCTCGAGACAGAGCTGGGGGTGGGACGACGACTGCAATGTAGAAAGAGATACAAGTGCAAAGGAAACGTTATGAAATAGACTGGGAAGTTGTAAATACGTTTCAATAATACTCGATACCCAGGCAGAATTTGATGATGAAGAAAGGGTTCCATAGTGATGATGCGGCTTTTTAAGTCGTTCAACGATAATGTAGTCGTACTTCTGTTGCGTTATACAGAGTGTAAAGTCTGACTATACTTTGTATATAGATTAAATTTGAAAAATGGCGTCACATGATGTCACCAGAAAATGTGCATAACTAGTCATTAATATAGTTACAATATTTACTGATATGATCTAGCACTGTTTTGAGGAAGTTGGAAAGTACCAAATGAATTTTCATTGCAACATGTGGAAACGTCCACCACAGGTTCCAAGTCATGTCTCTTGATATTGTCAAAACAATTATTTATTGAGTTGATATCATAATTCTGTTTTGCGTGCAAAGAATGACTCCAGCAGACGACAACCATTAACTGCATACTGCTTCACGATGGACTCTGGAACACATTTTGTGATGACGTCATGTACGCTGTTTTTTCAACTATTTTGTCCATACAAAGTGTAGTAAGACTTTTCAAACTATACTATAGCAATATTCTTATCCTTCGTCACTACATATTCATGTACCATTTAATGAATGAGTCGATAAGTCTTGATTCTTGATTAAAAACTGGCCTCACACCACGTGGGACATTCCCATAAGTGCTCCGCCCAGCAGCCATCCAACCCGATGGTGTTTCGAGTCTAATGCCGCCGAAACAGACGTCGACATCAGGGCACAACTCTGGCCCTTACGACAGGTTTCCTTGTTGTTCCGTCCACCCACGCCGTGCCCGTAACTAGTTCAAGCACAACGTCGACCTGTTGGAACAATATGGTATCTGTTATCGAAGGTTACGACTACGGGAGTGTCTTATATTTACGGGAGATTTATACGGGAGATTTATATTTCTTTCTTCCAAACTTATTTTCTTCCAAACAAAAATAGTTCCATTTTAATGGCACTGGGTCAAATGTACATGCGTCCATGGACCGTAGGAATAAGCAATCAACCATAAATATCATCTTCGTTTTAGCTGCATGGCTAAGCTAATTTCTATCTTTATTGAGCTTCTCATGATGGATTTCATTTCTGGAAATGATATGGAATTTTCTATCTATTGTTGTTGGCAGTTACTTTCAGTTTCTTTTCTATCTCATTTACCCAGATTTGTTCGTGGCCTGAAATCCACTGAAAAACTACTAAATTTGTTAGTTGTTTAGAAGAGAAATTCCTGGTTTAAAGTAGATGTTTAGTAGAGAAATTAGTGATTTTCATTAGTTGTTTAGTAGAAAAAGGCATGATTTTCATTAGTTGTTTAGTAGAAAAAGGCATGATTTTCATTAGTTGTTTAGTAGAAAACGGCATGATTTTCATTAGTTGTTTAGTAGAAAAAGGCATGATTTTCATTAGTTGTTTAGTAGAAAACGGCATGATGTTCATTAGTTGTTTAGTAGAAAAAGGCATGATTTTCATTAGTTGTTTAGTAGAAAAAGGCATGATTTTCATTAGTTGTTTAGTAGAAAACGGCATGATTTTCATTAGTTGTTTAGTAGAAAAAGGCATGATTTTCATTAGTTGTTTAGTAGAAAAAGGCATGATTTTCATTAGTTGTTTAGTAGAAAAAGGCATGATTTTCATTAGTTGTTTAGTAGAAAAAGGCATGATTTTCATTAGTTGTTTAGTAGAAAAAGGCATGATTTTCATTAGTTGTTTAGTTGAGAAAGTCGTGATTTTAATTAGTTGTTTAGTTGAGAGAGGCGTAATTTTTATAGTTCTTTAGTTAAGAAAGTCCTGATTTCAATTAATTCAGAGAAAGCCGTGATTTTAATTCATTCAAAGTTGTGATTTTAATTCATTCAAAGTTGTGATTTTAATTCATTCAGGGAAAGTCGTAATTTTAATTAATTCAAAGTCGTGATTTTAATTAATTCAAAGTTGTGATTTTAATTCATTCAAAGTTGTGATTTTAATTCATTCAGAGAAAGTCGTGATTTTAATTAATTCAAAGTCGTGATTTTAATTCATTCAGAGAAAGTCGTGATTTTAATTAATTCAAAGTCGTGATTTTAATTCATTCAAAGTCGTGATTTTAATTCATTAAGAGAAAGCCGTGATTTTTAATTCACTTGTTTACGTCATCCATTTGATCAATATTAATATTTATGTTTGTGCTGTTGGTATTATTAATAAGGTATGAACTTGAACACATAGCATAAAGCAAGTTTAGAATCCCTGACGTAAGGTGATTGATATTGTGACATTAGATCAAGTGTTGTCACCTCGCGTGGTGAAATATACTGAATCTCACATTTTCACCTGTCACAAGGTAACGTGAGACGCCTACATCTAGTCTGCATTGTCAAATTTGCTTAGAAATATAAACTTTTTCTGTCAAAATGATAACATTTATGTCCGATTCTCTTAAATCGTTTCTGTCAAAATGATAACATTTATGCCCGATTCTCTTCAGACGCTTCTGGCAAAATGATAGCATTAATATCCGATTCTCTTAAAAACGTGAGACATTGTTTGTGTTATTTAGCAAATTAATCAAACCTCATCGTCTGCAATGTATCGAATTTTGATATACCGGCATAACCGATACCGAAAACATAGAACAATCGTATATTATTGGCCCTAGTACATGACGTAGTTACACTCCAGTCAACACCAATTTTGTTGGATTAGCGATCTTAAACTCTACCCGTCTTCTCTTAACACCACCGGGCTGAAATACTCTTTCTTTCTTTCATTCTCTCACACACATCCATGCATGACATAGTCTAAACTACATTTTTAGTCTCGTCTAGGTTTTTAACTAGAGCAGTGTTTCTCACGCTGGTGTGCACCATGCCCCATCTAAGTCATCCTGATGACCCCCAATGTTAAATATACATATTTATGTGTGTTACATTCACATATTGAATTATTCCCTGTAGCCGAAGACGGATGTGTAGGGCCATTGTCGCAGATAAAACGGCGACACAACGCATTTCCATTCTCTGGAATACATCCTGCTGGAAATCTAGTATGACTGATCTGCTGTAAGCGAGATCCAGCGTGAGTTTGAGAATGAACGCTGAAGAAGAAGAAGAAGAAGAATTATTCCCTAATGATGCCTAATTTCAACTTGTTCAAGTTGCACCCCTCCCCACTCCCCTGAACAATCATGTTGCACCTTGTGGGGAGTAGGTGTTGTAGGTGTTCTTCTTATATTGATATTACTTGATCGTCTTCCAAAAAAATTTCGCTTAGGAGGTTTTTTAGGTTGTATTATTCATTAGTTATGCATATACAATCGATATCTGTGATGAATAGCAAGGGAGATAGAAAACATCCTTGTCGCACTCCATTGTTTATGTGAAATTCGTTTGAAAGCCCCGCACTCGTTGTAACTGCACATTGACTACCTGTGTAACTACTCATGCACAAGTATGGTAGATATTGTGGAACACTATATTTTGCTAGTGTTTTCCTAAGTTTTTGTTCTATCTATCCTGTCGAAGGCATTTTTATTGTTTTACAAACACTATATATACAATTATTGATTGTTCTCAGTTATTTTATCTCCCAGTTGTCTGACTGTAACAATGGCATCCGTACAGCTTTTGTTCTTACAAATCCCATTTGAGTGTTGTTAAGGTGTGTGCATTCTTTGTATAATCCTGTAGAACATTTTTTCCAGTGTGGCTTAAAAGTGAAATACCTCTTTACTTTATACAATTTCTTATATATATATATATATATATATATATCACTGGATATGTATACCTTCGTCTTCATTGCGCCACTTGTTTTTTTATGCACGCACTTCCAACTACTGAAGCGAATAGAACAATTTATGACAAGCTCGCGTTATGTCAACAGGAGTTTTATGCGAAAAACTAAACGTTAAGATTTTAACAATGGCAAGCTAATACATAGGTTGTTCAGATAAATACATATTTTATTGTAGAAAACATGAATTTTCTTTAGTCTTTGACATGTCAACAAAAGCCATTGTTTTCTAAGGACTGTTTGGAGATAATAATTCATCTTTGATAAATGTTGTTGTTGTTTGTTGTTCGTCCATCACAAGTGATGATGACCATTTGTTACATCTACTTTTGACAATTCAAATTGTAGTTGTGTCCTTGATTATGAGTTCGTAGATGGCTAATGAGCCATATTCGAGCTTAAATATTTTTATACTTTGATTATTAAATACTTTGATAAATAATAACAGTAGGGAAAGAAACAATATTTGCTGTCTCATGACAGATAGGAACACCATGTCTCAGAAAAGGTGCTGAAGTAGGATCTGTCCGACAGAAAGACATTGATATCGCAGCTATACTGTAAACCGTAACACAACGAGCTCTGTATTAAGGACTGCATCCTGCTGATATGCAGCGAGTTTGAGAACGTACGCAGAAGAATAATTCACTCATAATATCCGACATCGGCACCTATTTATCCGAGTTATTATAGAATTAACTATAGCGAAGCAAGTGTCAACCCGGAGCTGTCTTCTGTTGCGGGCGCCAAAAGAAACTAGTGGTCCTACAACCAAAACATATTTGTGTCCACGTAGGACCTGTGTCAGAACTTGCAAGAATTGAATAATACCAGCAGATATTTTGTGTTCTGAGAATTAAGTACACTACCAATGAACACATTATTTCTACTGTTTTTTTTTAAAAATTCCTGCCTCTATAATACGACTACAGTAAAGTTTGGTCCCATGGCATCTGCCGTCGGAGATAAAGATAACTCTTCATGTACTAAGCCGCAGCAACTATTAGGTGGGGTGGCGAGTTCCCTTCTTTGCTGTTTATTTTACCTTCCCTAACTCATGCGTCAGGTACTCATTTACAGCTGAGTTGACTGGCTCAAAGTACTTAATCAAATAATACGACTACAGCCTGCATAACCGATACAGAAATTGAAATATTCATTATTATATTGAACCAATCCTATTATGTTATCAATCATTATGGAAATTAAGTTAATATGGAAAAAGTACACCGGAAGTCACACATGTTAATTGAGTACAAATATCCAGGTGTACCAGGAAGTGTCACCAGCGGAGGTGACTACTTATTATCTTGACCTAAAATTACTAATGTTGATCATGTTCATTATTACTCGCAGATGTTATGGCGAAATTTTGATTCTTCCGGTGTGTCTTTACAATACGCACTTTTCGCACAGCGATAAATGAAAAATATTCATTTCTGAGAATCTAAATTTTACATTCAAACTGCTGAACGTCGATTCTATGTAATTGAATCCTGAATCGATTTAAAATCATAAATGTATTTAATAGTTGTATATATATATATATATATATATATATATATATATATATATATATATATATTAATGTATATATTAACAAGCTTCTGGGAATCTAAACATCTAGGAAGAAATACTAAATTAAGACTAATTCAACTCCCATATTGTTTCAGTGCTAACCTACTTAAGTGAAGGCTGGAAATCGACTCAAGCAATATATCTTACGTTAAATAGCTTCGAAAAAAAAAATGTCTCCGGAAACTGTCGAAATTAATTGGAGTGACCTTGTCTCAAAGAGTCACTTAAGAGATGTAGTAAACCAAAAATACATATGAAATGTCATGAGAAAAATGTAGATGGGACACGACCTAAAACTAGTTGAAAATAGATTGAAACAACAAGCACGTACGGGGACACATGAGGAAAAGAAAAAAATAGGAAGTCGAAAGCTACCATAAGGAACACAATACTTGAAGAAGGAGAAATTATAGGCTGCAAGACAATACAGCTACTGAAAGCGCAAAAAGCGGACTTCAACACATGGATGATTAAAAACCTCTGCCCTATTTGCTGCCTGTGGAATGAAAGGAACAAACTAAACTAATTATATATATATATATATATATATATATATATTATATATATATATATAATATATATATATATTATATATATATATATATATAATATATATATATATATAGAGAGAGAGAGAGAGAGATATAGAGAGAGAGAGATTGATTAGTACGTGAAGAAATACATTACGTAATTATTTATTTTTCGTTTCGCTTCCTCCTATAGTTACATTATTTATGTACTTCCTGTTCCTGTCCTTTCGACATCTCACTTCCAAATTACGGCTGGACACGTGTGTATGGTGTGGTGATTTCTATTCTTCGTCTTTTGATGTTTTGAGAGTATTTTGATGAAGACTTTTTGATCGAAACGTTGATTATTTCATGTGTATTATTATTTCTATGAATTTTAGCTTGTATTCCGATGTGTGTAATATTTCACGTGAGCTTCCGATAGTGATAGTGTGTTAGTCGTCGTGCAGTAAAAATTCATCACTTTTTGTCTACGTGAATAAATAAATGTAGTTTTAAATCATATTTCTGAAAATATATTAATTCAACAAATATAGGGATTATCTGAAAATGTTTTATAGCCGTTTACACATGGGAGGGGGGGAGTTAAGTTTCCATTAACCAAACTGTTATACATCAATTAAACAGTTTCAATTTGGAAAAAAATCATAAGAAATTCACATATCCAACATAATTGATTATATTTTATGTAAAAAACCATTGGGGTCGGGGAATGGGGGGGGGGGGGTGATGGAAAATGAGTGTGACATAATGAAACTGAGGGATCATGAATTGTTGACACCGATGACAGTGGTAAGTGAGATCAAATGTGCATCTATGTTAGACATAGAATTGAGTTATGTGAATGCAACGCTGAGTTACAAGGACACTTTGAGCTAGACTTTATTCATTAAGTTAGTGTAAGATGCCAGATCTGTAGATTGAAAACCGTTACATATGTCATCGAGGCATGCTCTGAGAAATAAACTCTCATGTGGCTTATTTTTTCAAGATATTACTATGTGGAATATCTTCTTCTTCTTCGTTCATTCTCTCAAACTCCCACTGGATCTCCCTTACAGCAGGACCATGGCCCTACTAGATTTCCAGCAGGACGTAGTCCAGAGAATGGAAATGCGTTGTGTCGCCGTTTTATTTGCGCCATTGGCCCGACACATCCGTCTTCAGTGGAATGTGGAATATATAACTGCTTATTTCTGGTTCGTCTTCGCACATTTTTTATATACTCCAGAGAACGAATTTGTTGTCGTGATTTTACAGCTTTACTGCGTTATCTGCTTCTTTTGGCATGCAACATCCGATTTCGGCATGGCTTCTGGGTAACCTTTCCTATATTGGATAAGACGTTCAACCCCCCCCCCCCACCATACACATCTCCTTAGGTACCTCGTACGATAATCAGTGAGAATAATTTTCCAGGATTAATCATAGAGAGGTTGAAAGGTAGCATTTTTGATGGTCTTCAAGTTAGTCAGCTCTTCAGAGATCCTGAGTTTGAAAAATCAATGAACAAATTGGAATTGGAAGCATGGAAGGCCTTTGTTCTGGTTGTGGAGACATTTTTGGGAACACCAAAGCCAGTAAATATGAAGGAGTTGTCAACAATATGATGACTGCTTTCAAAAACATTGGATGCAACTTGAGCATAAAAATGCATTATTTATTCTCGTATATGGATCGGTTTCCCGAGAATCTTGGATCAATGAGTGACGAGCAGGGAGAGAGGTTCCATCAGGACATAAAAGAGATGGAGACCAGGTATCAAGGACGTTGGAATGCAGTAATATATAGGTAGATAATCAGGCAGACAAACAGTAATATATAGGAAGATAATCAGGCTACATATAGGAGGATAATCAAGAGACAGCCTACGTTATTTGGAGATACCATGAGAAGAGGATAGATAGAACACATTGTGACATCATGCAAGTTGAAGAGCATGAGGGGAAAAGAAGACCAAGAGAAAATAGACTCTACGGCATGGCATTGTTGCAAGGGAGATCAATGGTATTGGAAATGATTGACACCACACGGATCAAGGGGCGTTACAAGAATATGACAATCAACGCCACATGGCATGAACTACGAAAATACGTTCTCATATAGTACATTCCTATTGTACTATTGTTAAAATTGTAGTTGACACTAGTACACCCAATAGTATATACAGTACAATATAAACTTCAAGCTAATTACACCGCGTTAGGTTTGTGTAGCCGACGCATTATCCACTCTACCACCTAGTCGATTGATACTGTTTATAATCGATAATGTAATTTCATTATATTGCAAAAGTATATACATTTTTCTCAGTAATTGAATTTCAAATGACATCGTCCAACCATAAGTTGAATTTGTAGTTATCTTAAATATATAGTAATATATTGTAGTCGTATATATAATAGCAAATTCACTACAGATAAAAAATGCTGGGTTGATGGCTACGTCCTGGGCAGTATATACTACCAGTACACTACTATACAGGGTGTCAGTTTAGTGAAATGCGACTGACTTGAAGTAAAACACAACGACACTTTTACGTGATGCTTCAAACTCCATGTGTAACTATACTTCAGAATATCACTGGTATATGCAGATGTTTCATTATTTGATCTCCTTCTTTTAACTAATATAAGGTAATACTTCATGAAACGTAACAACAATTATACTTATGTAAAACATATGTGTTTAGAACGTCCCACATAGAGACGACGGACTATCAATAAAACAGGAAGTTATGATATTACTAAAACTATGGGGATATGTTGTATTGTTTGAATATCGTAATCCCTAGTTTTAGTGATAGTACTTCGTGTCTAAATAGGACGTTCTAAATAACTGTGCTTTACGTAAGTACAATTAATTTAATTAAATCGCGGCGGATATTTCCAACACATCTTGTGAATTAAGATGTAATGTGAAAAACTACCCAAAGTAAGACACACAATAGCAGTATATGTTGCAGGCGGGGAATACAAGAGTTTGAACAGCTATATTTTCACAACAACGTAGTTATTAATTTTTTTAATGACTTTATAACTTAATAACTTTTTAATAAATTTATTTAATATTATTTCTATACCGGATATTTGGCGTGAGAGTGATTAAATCCTCACGCTATTATGTCTGATGGTGTCCTAAACCTGGAATTCTGGGATATAAACAGCCTCATATTCAGAATTTCTTAATATTGCAAAGAAAATTAAATAGTATAGTTTCTAGAAGTGCAGATGAATGACATACTCCTGAAGTTAATCCTACATTTAAAGGAGTCAATCATTTGGGATTTGTTTTTTATCTGAAGATCTTCCCTGTCAATAATAATGTCAGAGAAACATAAATCTGATGTTAAACAATAAGAGAATCAGTGAAACACCATTATGAAACTCAACAATATGAATGTCAGAGAAACACCATTATGAAACTCAACAATATGAATGTGAGAGAAACACAATTATGAAACTCAACAATATGAATGTCAGAGAAACACCATTATGAAACTCAACAATATGAATGTCAGAGAAACACAATTATGAAACTCAACAATATGAATGTCAGAGAAACACAATTATGAAACTCAACAATATGAATGTCAGAGAAACACAATTATGAAACTCAACAATATGAATGTCAGAGAAACACAATTATGAAACTCAACAATATGAATGTCAGAGAAATACCAATATTATGATAAGAGAGGCACCAATTTTATTCTAAACAATTAAAGATGTCAGAGAAACTTCAATCCAGTGCTAAAGAACAAGAATGTCAGAGAAACATCAATCCCGAGCGAAACAACAAGAATGTCAGAATTACCAATATGATGCTAAGCAAACAAGAATGTCAGAGAAACAACTACTTGAATTTTTAAAAGTATTTCTATTATTTATTAGATGGATAGATCTAATAAATATGGCCCCGATAAATATGGCCATAATTGTTACTGTTATTTGTTATGCATATCGTAAATCCCTCGATCATAGACTTCAGCCATAGCTATCCCTCTAATATGCCCTTCGATTAC
Organism: Meghimatium bilineatum; assembly: GCA_034231615.1. Classification (NCBI taxonomy): domain Eukaryota; kingdom Metazoa; phylum Mollusca; class Gastropoda; order Stylommatophora; family Philomycidae; genus Meghimatium; species Meghimatium bilineatum. Next base: position 25,045,618 of record CM067301.1, read on the forward strand.
AGACAAGCCATAGCTAACTCTCTATGCAACCAACACTGACAACGAGTACATTTGTACTTAACTCTTAAACGTTGATGCGTTTCTTAATGTGTATCGTAGTCTTCCCCTTTGTTATTAGAAGTTACATGCAGTAGTTTTAAATATTAGCATAGTAAAATAGAAAGTAAAGTAACCCATAGCATTTATTAATGCCGTAGGGGTGTGAGATGTTAGCGATCTCACATTTCAGAGGCTCTGCAAATGAGGGCGGTAGCCATCTCCTCTCCCTTGCAGTCTTTACTTCCCGGATTAATCCGGTACCCATTTAAGGCTGGGTCGACCCGGGAGCCGTTGCAATCTGAAAAATATGTCCACCTCAACTGGGGAATGAACCCAGGACCACTCATATGCGAAGCCAGTGCCAAAGTCATATACGAAGCCAGATTTTACGAGTTGCTTTATGCTATATTAGCATAAAGCAGTTCGTAAAATCTGATATTTAGTTTGTGTATTCTAATAGTTAGCGTTTGATTTTTGTATTGCTATGTTTAAACATGGTACATTTTGCTATCCACATTTACGCCACACTGCTTGAGTAGCCTAGTTCATAGTGAGCTTGCGTGCTTGGTTACAGCGTGCCAAGTTCGAAAACACGGCCGGACACAAAAAAATCCTGGTTGCGATTTTTCGCTTGACACGAACACTCCTCCAGTCGACTCAGCTGTAAATGAGTACCTGGCGCTTGCGTTAAGAGGAGGTCAAGACAGCAAGGAAGGGGGCTGGCCACCCCACCTAATAGTTACTGCGGCTTAGTACATGAAGAGTTATCTTTACCCCCGACGGCAGGTGACTGCCATTGGACCTACCTTTACCTTTAATACCTGCTTACCCCATGTTAACTGCAACAATGTTTCTATTCTTTAATAGTAGACACGATTTAGGGTGCTGAATTTCAATATTATTCTTTCTTTCATAAGCTATTTTGGTGGTTACCCTGTGCTTTCTCGAAAAATTGATATCCCTTAGAATTCTCATCTGTTTTACTTCCCACGACATTTATGGTTGAGACAATCATTTTGAATATTCTGGGACTTTCTCTCTCCCTTCCATCCAAGGGGAAACAACCACGTATAAAAGTGTTGGGTTTTATTTTTATTACAGAAAGGAATATTCTTCTTTCATTTTCATTCGTGTGACAAATTATGATTTTAGTGTAAAAATATTGTTTGGCTGTTTCCTTCTCTAACTGTAACTTTTTCTATTTTTTTATCGCTATCTATCTATCTATCTATCTATCTATCTATCTATCTATCTATCTATCTATCTATCTATCTATCTATCTATCTATCTATCTATCTATCTATCTAACTATCTATCTATCTATCTATCTATCTATCTATCTATCTATCTATCTGTCTGTCTGTCTGTCTGTCTGTCTGTCTGTCTGTCTATATATCTATCTATCTATCTATCTATCTATCTATCTATCTATCTATCTATCTATCTATCTATCTATCTGTCTGTCTGTCTGTCTGTCTATCTATCTGTCTGTCTGTCTGTCTATATATCTATCTAATTATATATATATATATATATATATATATATATATATATATATATATATATATATATATATATATATATATATATATATATATATATATCTTCTGTCTGTCTATTTTGTCTGTCTGTCTCTATGTCTATCTATCTGTTTACATATCTTTGTTGTTGTTCGTCCATCACAAGTGATGATGACCATTTGTTACATCCACTTTTGAAAATTCAATTTTAGTTATGTCCTTGATTATAGATTCGTAGATGGCTAATGAGCCCTATTCGATCTGTACATGTCCTTGGACAGTTTCGACATGGAATAACGACTGTAGACGGATCTTGCTCTATCCGTGACTTTCTAGCTGCTCTCGGATGTTGAGCTGCTGCATTTCTCTTCTTTTCACAAGATGATGCGCTCTTTTTTATTTTAGAACGCCATGTAGATCTATTGTGTGCAAGTTCTTCCCATGTATCGTGGTCTATTTCAAAGGCTTTCAGTGAGTCCTTTAACGAGTCCTTGTAGCGCTTCCTTTGGCCACCTTGAGATCGTACACCCTTCTCTAGCTCACCATAGATAAGTATCTTTGGCAGACGATGGTCTGGCATACGCACCAAATGACTTGTTCATCGAATCTGTGTCTGCATCAGGATCGTGTCAATGCTTGGGATACCAGCTCTATCAAGGACAGTGGTATCTGGAATCTTGTCTTGCCATCTGATGTTCATAACATTTCTGAGACAATTTGTATGAAAATGACTGAGTTTTTTCACATGACGTCTATACACAGTCCATGTTTCACTAGCGTAAAGCAGCACTGGAAGTACCACTGCTCTGTAAACTTTCAGCTTAGTCTGTAGGTTAATGCCATTTCTACGCCAAACATTTGTGTACAATCTGCCGAAATTACTGCTTGCTTTGGCGATCCTTGTATGCACTTCATCATCAACGTTGGCATTTTGTGATAACGTACTGCTTAGATATGTGAATCTATTCACAACTTTCAGTGCTACACCATTTACCTTTATGCAGGACTCGAGATAGCTTTTGCCAAGTGCTGGTTGTAACATGACTTCGGTTTTCTCTGTGTTAATGGTAAGCCCAAAGTTGGTACAGGCTTTGGAGAATCTGTCTATAAAACATTGTAGATCAGCCTCAGAGTTTGCATTTAGGGCACAGTCATCAGCAAATAGAAGATCCCTGATTGTGTGTGATTTAACTTTGATTTTTGCTCGAAGACGACGAAGGTTGAACAATTTTCCGTCTATGCGATAGGTAATGTTTACTCCCAGGTCTAGATCTCTGAAAGCATCATCCAACATAGCAGAGAACATGATGCTAAATAGTGTAGGTGCTAATACACATCCTTGTTTTACTCCATTTGAGACAGGAAGGTTTTCAGATAACTGTTTACATATCTACCTAACTATATACCTACCTATCTAACTATATATCCAACCATCCCTCCTTCTATCTGTATCTATATATCTATGTGCTAATTTATTTGCATACGCCTCGAGCAATGTCTGCTTGCTTCGATACATACCTATATATTACTGTTTGTCTGCCTGATTATCTACCTATATATTGCTGTTTGTCTGCCTGATTATCTACCTATATATTGCTGTGTGTCTGCCTGACTGCATTCCTGTATATTACTGTTTGTTCTCCTTATTGTATACCTATATACTACTGTTTGCCCGCCTGTGCTCACATACACACACACACACATATATATATATATATTACTGTTAGTCTGCCACCTGTATATTGCTGTTGGTCGTTCTATGAGAAGTTCACGTTAAAGTAATATTGTCATAACATCAACCTTTTATAATTATGTTCCTCTTATCGCAAAAATGTCATTTCAACATGAACTGTGTTCATCTTGTGATTAGCAAAATTTCACCACATTGTTTCCTAGTTTTATCTGTAGGATTTAAGTTTATCTGCAGTTACTACCCATTATCGACTTTCAAAATGAAATGTGAAACCAAATTAGTTACATCATAGCAGAAATCATCATAACTAACGGAAGTTGAGGCTTTGGTATTCCTGTCAACACAATCTCCATGCATAAACCTATTACGTCATTCATCCTACATTTCAGTTGACATCTAGCTACAATTGGTTAATAAAAACTTCTTCCTGTCAAAGTTTAACAAAAAATATAGCTAACATATTTTTTTCCAAACCAATTTTATAATGAAGTTATTTTATTAGGATATTAAACAATATACGTTTATAGATTTCATTTACGATTATAGATAGATTTCAGCAAGTGGCTATTACGTCAATGAGATACACAAATCATTGATTTCAAATAAAATGCCATAACAATTAGCGCATATGCCTGTCTTAGAAACTGAATTATATTCGAAATAATAGAACCTTAATCTAATGATATATTTACTATCTTCATATTTATATCTCATGTTCTATAATGGATATAAAATATTTTCTATTCACTGGGCTGTCACGTTCTCATTCAGAACTCATTAAATAATATTTCTATCTAGCAGATCCTTACAAATTCGGATTAAAAATGTGCGGTTTTATTATTATCGACCTCGGGAGACTACATTTTCGTTGCCGAAAAGCCTCGAAAATTTGCATAATTGACGTAAATATGAAGAAATCTCTAACGAAAATTCACATTTGCATAATCAGATAAAAATTAAAAATTTCGACTGGGACGCGCCATGTCAGGGGAAATAACTGCGCATGAGATTACATAGTTGCCTTTCAAAGAGTTGTGCTGCAGTATACTCAGTTATTTCCCATGATAACGTTTAATTACGCTTTGATGCTCTTATTAGTTTAGCTGTTATTCAATAACTAAGTTCAATCACAGAGCTTAATTTATCATTCCAAAACGGTTTATCATGTGAAAATAATCAAATATAAATGTTATTTTTCCGGAGTAATCTAGTCAACTAGTAACTGTTAATCATTATAATGCTTACTTGATGTCAAGTGAAGCTATTATTTGAAATTTAATATATTATGTGAAATTTATTCTATTTGATAATGTATTTTCCAATTTCAATTTCTGCTGCAATTTTCTTGAAATTTACATTGATTTCACGTTCGCTTTCATTCACCTCATCTATTTCCGCTATTTCTGACGAATTAATTTGTGGTACTTTTAATGCATTCGTTCCCCTTAGGAACATGGATGCTCCTTGGGAATTTTCGTTAGTGCATCAGAGTTATTTTCTCTGAGTGATGCTCTAGTCAAATGAGACATGGATCAGAGTATATGCAGATTATAGAAGATATACAGAATATAGAAGCTATACAGAATATAGAAGATATTCAGAATATAGAAGCTATACAGAATATAGAAGATATACAGAATATAGAAGCTATACAGAATATAGAAGATATACAGAATATAGAAGAGGACTCTGGAAATTCAGAACTTCTCTGTGACCTTCCCTTTGCAGAATGTGTTACCTATTGCCATTTTGTATGTAATCCGTTTCTGTGCAAGCTATCCAACCTCTTCCAGTCTCGTATTTCATGTCTTTCATTTCCTGCTTTCATCGTATTCTTGGTCTGCATATTCTTATGTTTCTTGAAATCGTAACTCTCTCGGGACTTTATGTTTAGGTGTGAGTCAAATTAATTTTCATTAGTACAAAACTTTCATTACGTTTGTTTTTGAAATGTGTGTTTGGTTATTGATAAATTGCGTGCATATTTTTTTATCATTTGACAGAAATCTATTTTTACAGCAAAACAAAATACCAAAAAATAATCTACACCTCATCCATAGTTGTGGATTCATTCCCCAAAAAATAATCTTCATCTCATCCATAGTTGTGGATTCAGTGTCCAAAATAATCTACATCTCATCCATAGTTGTGGATTCAGTGTCCAAAAAATAATCTACACCTCATCCATAGTTGTAGATTCAGTGTCCAAAAATAATCTACATCTCATCCATAGATGTGGATTCAGTGTCCAAAAAATAATCTACACCTCATCCATAGTTGTGGATTCAGTGTCCAAAAATAATCTACATCTCATCCATAGTTGTTGATTCAGTGTCTTCATGATAATCTACACTCTTAAGGCAACATCATAGAAAACTCTCCCCAAGAGAGAGAAGAACACATGATAATAAGAGAAACATGTTAAAACAGACATATACACTTGGTAGAGTGTTTGAAAAGAATAAGCTTGAATGTATAGAAAATATTCAACATGAATAAACAACATTACTGTACGGATCAGTAAAAGGGGAAGGTCCTTACATAAAAATGTGTCTACTTACATTTTTGCAAATTCTTCTTCTTCTTCTTTCTGTCCTCATGTACCTTTCGGTGTTGAGGGGAGAGTGAGTGTACGGTCTTTTGCCCTTCTATTTGCCTCCTCTGCTGTTATATTTCCGAGTGTCTCTAATACACTATCTATCCACCTTTTGCGAGGGCGTCCAATAGGTCTCCTGTTTTCGTATCGTTTGTTAAGTGTTTTTTGGATAATACTTTGCTCTTTCTGTCTGGTTATGTGGCCGTACCATTTAACTTGTTGTTTCTGTATGTATTCTATTGTTGGCTTGATCCCTAATTGTTTCCTTAGTGCTTCATTCCTGATTTTGTCTCTCAAGCTAACTCCAATCATACGTCTCACACATTTCATTTCAGTGGTGTTAATCTTATGTATTGTTCTAGAATCTAATGTCCAAGTTTGACACTGATAACACAAGGTTGGTAAGAAAATGAAAATTTGTGCATGATTTATTTTTAAGGAAAACCAACGACTAGAAGGAGGAGAAGTATGAGTTCAATGGTACAGAATTGTTCTATATCCTATATAGAACATTTCTAAGCAACTATTGTTCAATGTGACTGTTGTCGGGCCTAAGAGGGGAGCAAACGATAGCGAAAATGTTACCAGTTATGTATGTCGTAGGGGACTAATGAGGTGATGGGGGTCAGCTATCTCATTAAATAGACGGTTAAAGATATTCAGAAATCACGCTGAAGTCATATGTGTCAGATCAAACAACACAGATATCTCAGCCTAGCTGTAAGCCTGACACAATGTAATATGTTCCCTAGACTAAATTCTGCTAAACTGTGGAGTTTGGAAACGAACGCAGAAGAACGGCGCTAACGAATTTTAGCGAATTTTGTGGCGCATCGAATACATACAATTATATATTACCATTACAATATTCATGGTCTGCCCTTCAAACCTCATAGCTGGACGAGCTGAATTAGTGACGGGAGATCACAATCAACTCTGCAGCCGAGACGTAATAGTGGCTTTACCATCTTACATGATAGTTCTATATATGTTGTTGAATATTGAAATGTATTACCCCAAGTTGGGCAGGGACGGAGAGGTGGATTCGCATGCCCACATCATACTACGGGATTGCTAAAGAAGAAAAACTAATATTTTTGATGTTCTGAAGACATGTTATCTAAAAAGAAAACATCAAGAGACGCGCTTCAGAAGACGTGTTACCTGATACCATGATTGTGAAGTTATGTTATCTAGTCGTGTTTCGTGATACCATGTATGTGAAGTTATGTTATCTAGTCATGTTTCCTGATACCATGATTGTGAAGTTATATTATCTATTCGTGTTTCGTGATACCATGTTTGTGAAGTTATGTTATCTAGTCGTATTTCCTGATACCATGATTGTGAAGTTATGTTATCTAGTCATGTTTCCTGATACCATGATTTTGAAGTTATATTATCTATTCGTGTTTCGTGATACCATGGTTGGTGGTGCACCTCTCGGCCTGGTATCTCTGACTTCAGCACCAACGATTGTTTTTCATGGACTGTGGTCCTACACGAAATCATTGATAGCCAGACCAACTACAGTGTCCTACCTCAGATGACTGGACTAATCCCATCTCCACTTCAAGAAGTTGGCCTCGATGAGGAAAAAGTAAAATAGGAAAGGAGAATGAAAATTAAAGACATTTGAAGAAAGAGAAAATACAAGTGTTGAATTAGAAGTAATGGCAGTTTTTCAGCAAATAAAATTAGTACAACCAAATTATCTAATTCAATATAAGACAGAGAAGAATAATTAGATGTTAGAAAGAAGACGAACAACAGAAATGAGTGAGATTTGAATGAGAGAAACAGAAAATTTGTCACACTAAAACACATGGAGAACGAAAGACGGCACCGAGAATTTTAACGTCCGCACCTGACACTTTCCAATTATCCAGTACCATACAATGTGTTAGTGTGGTTTAGTCTTCTGCTTGGATGATCCAGCGTATAAATATTGGATGAACTGTGACAATCCAGTCAGTCAACAATTGTATTTGAAGACTCGGAAACCTTCACTTTTCTCAGCTAACAAATCGTATTTGAGTATTCTTTGTTTTAACTTAATTATCATTCACCTCTTCTATCGTGTCTGTTCCTTCACAGTTCCTTCAAGGATAATCTATCTGTCTTCTTTTTCTGCGTTAGTTCTCAAATTCCAAATAGTTGAGGTCATTAGGTCCCAAAAAATGGAAAAAAAAGCCTAATTTATGTTATGACTTACAAATTGACTACGATGTATCCACCTTTTGACTAGACTCATACGTCTTCAGTCTATCTTTTGGGTCACTATTATTTGTGGTTTGGGGCACCAAAAAAAATCCTCTGTAATTACCTGTTACGATAGACATGTCATGTCACAATAATGACATTATTCGCTCCTTTATAGGCCTGACAACACATAGGAGAATATTTATATTACATTCCGGAAGTTAGTAATACTTTTACATATTTTCGTTTAATACTTTATTTGTCCTGTGTTACTCCAGCCTTGCATTTTCAAGAGCGGATGTTTCCCTACATTTGTAGTTTATGTATTAGAATTTAAGCTTTAAACGTTAACTATATATTAGAATGTGAACTTTCAATGTTCACTATATATTAGAATGTGAACTTTAAATGTTCACTATATATTAGAATGTGAACTTTCAATGTTCACTATATATTAGAATGTGAACTTTCAATGTTCACTATATATTAGAATGTGAACTTTCAATGTTCACTATATATTAGAAGGTGAACTTTAAATGTTCACTATATATTAGAATGTGAACTTTCAATGTTCACTATATATTAGAATGTGAACTTTCAATGTTCACTAGATACTTGAATGTCGCATAGTGTCATCATTTTCACCGTTCATACATGACCGAGATCAGGAATCAGACCTGTGTACAAAATGGTCAACAAGACCTGAAAGGCTGATTTTGATTATTACCGTACTTTCGTTATATAGGTTTTGCCTTTTTTGGCACTGGATTCTAAGTATATGAATAGTGACAAACAAAAACACGACAATAATCGAAAATTTAACGGACGAAACCGTGTTTCCTCGCTGTACTGAGGTCTGCTTTACTAACGACGATCTCTATTTGACAATATCTCTGATTTAGTGGTAATGACGCGATGGAAATCAGTGTCTGACCAAATACATGCGTCAACCGTAAAAAAACGAAAGACATACGTGTCAGACATACAAACGAGCCCTATTTGATTATATAACAAAATGTACTGCTTATTAAACGTTTACACCATGTGGAGCAGAAAATCATCAATCAACCTATTCCAATGTGCAGTATCTTTACCAGTGTATATGGTTTTTTTCCCCCGTTTCCTAAATAAGCATATTTATATGTATATCTAATTCTTCCCTCCGATTATGTCTTAGTTGCGCAATATTCTATTTCCCTCTGAATTTCATAAGGTACGTCTTAAAACTTTTAACATCGATGGTCAGTGTGATAAAAGTTGTATCATCGAAGGTCATTGTGATAAAGGTTTTATATCGAAGGTCATTGTGATAAAATTAACCGCGATCGACACTATTTATGTTATCTAATATTTCTTTTTTATAGTCTAATATTTAATAATGTGTGTGTTGAATAAGGTTGAAAAAATGCGTGCGTAAACAAAGATGTACACATTTTATTTGGTTAAACTTTATCTCTCCTTAAGGCTCTTCCTAATTTCTTTAGAAGGAATTATAGATGTGCAGGTTTTGCAGATTACTGGTAAATCTGGGTCTGTTTAACATAAAGTTTTAGCAGACGTGGACTGTTTAATAGGCTATTTTAGAGACTTACTAGCATAAGTGGTATGTTTGAATGTTTTTAGCAGCTTGCTAGCAGACGTGGTCTGTTTAACAGGCTTTTTTAGCGACGTACTAGCGGAATTAATGAGTCTGTTTAAGTGGCTGTTTTAGCAGCTTCCTAACATACGTGATTTGCTTAATAGGCAGTTTGACCGAATCATTATTTGTTTAACTGGTTGTTTTAGCAACTTATTGTCAGAGAGGGTATTCTTAACTGGCTGTTTTAGCAGCTTATTGTCAGAGGGGGTATTCTTAACTGGCTGTTGTAGCAACTTATTGTCAGAGGGGGTATTCTTAACTGGCTGTTTTAGCAACTTATTGTCAGAGAAAGTATTCTTAACTGGCTGTTTTAGCAGCTTACCAGTAGCAGCGGCCTGATTAACTGGCTGTTTTAGTAGCTTACCAGTAGCAGCGGCCTCCTTAACTTGCTGTTTAGCGGTTTGCAGGATGCTTCAAAAACTCTACCGTGGTCTATCTCCACCCGTGAAAAAGTAAAGATAAAGAGAATGCTCTACATATTAAAGTGTACTGCCGCTACACAAATCTTGTGGCTATATTGAACGTATATGCATTCTATGTTATGTTTCAAGTCAAGAAAATTGAACACAAACGACGTTTGTGCTTCTATATCTTCTTCACAGACTCGTGAAAACTCGATAAGTTGTTATCACAACTTCCATGGCGTTCTATTTTTTCAGCGATCATTTTCAAACTTCTGCAGATTAGCAGAATGTAGGCCCGAGAATGAAATTACGTTTGTCATGGTTTACAGCTTAGCTGTAATATCCACGCTTTTCAGGGGGACTAATCCGAATTCAGAATAGTCGATTTGAAACTATATTGGTTACTTTGACCCTCTATGGAGTTTTTCTGAAAATTACAACCCCAAGACAACTTTAGCAGCCTCTTATGACGTAGGTAGCAGGTGTCACTACTTTTTTGCTCCCCTTCCTAATCCCGAAAACCAATGGTGTTTCATAGTGTAACGACGTCCACTGATTAGAGTACACATTTGTTTATTTCCAACGTTCGTATCTCCGTCGTAAAGTTATTACATGTTATGGAGATTATGGCCGTGTCGTTAGAATGCCGTTCTCATAATTTGAGGTTGATGATTCATTCAACGTTTGGGACAGAATTTTTTTCTTTGGAGGTACACACAATATCCTTGTGTGCATGTCACGACGTCTACTATGGCAAAGCTGCCTTTATTTCCACAGCCCATAGAAATCATCTCTGCACCAATTAACAGTATAACATGCAGTAACGAAAGTTTCGAAAGTATCTCCCTGGTAAATTGAGTGCACAGAAATTTATCAAACACCCTGAATAGATATCTTCATTTATTCTCTTCATATATCTGTACAGTATGATCAGTTCTCAGAAAGAAAAATCTGATTCGGGTAGGAGCATTTTTTGTGTCTAATTTCTCGCACTGGTATTCCGTATTTCTCACTTTCATCTGTTAGCAGCTCATTACATGCATGTGTGTCATTAGTCATTAATTGCAGAGTTAGACAATTAATTATCGGATTTAAATCAGCAGCAGCCCAGATTGTAATAGAATTTGACACGTTTGTTATGCTATAATTATACAGCGATGTTTCCACATTGATAATTATATAATTTAGCAAAATCAAAGTAAATTCTTTGAATATAAGGGTTGTCCTGTGCTGCTGTAATATATGTTAAAACTGCTATGAGAATGGAGAATTTATCGGATAGGAAGTATGCCATTGATAGTTTTATAAGTTTGACAGAGTTGAAGGGTTACACGATTGTAATAAAACTATATCTTCTTACTATGGTATGATCCCGCTATAGCGCATCATTTTATACTAAGTAAAGGTAGGTCCCATGGCATCTGCCGTCGGGGATGAAGATAACTCTACATGTACTAAGCCGCAGCAACTATTAGCTGTTCCTTGCTGTTATTTTTACCTTCCCTAACTCATGCGTCAGGTACTCATTTACATCTGAGTCGACTGGAGGAGTGGTCGTGTCAGGTGAGAAATCACAACCCGGATTTTTTTTTAATGTCCGGACATGGTTTCGAACCTGGCACGCTGTAACCAGATGATAGCAAGCAAGCTCACTATCCACTAGGCTACCGCGCTCCTCTTATACTAAGTATCTCTATTTAACAACACATTTCAAGATCCACAATTACATTTATGTTTATTCTTTGTACTCTATATAGCGAATGTATGTTATTACATACATATATCGTTGATACGGAGCCAGTTGTTATAACGGGATTCAACTGTTTCTCTTCTATGTTCCCAAACTTCTGTCGGTTAACGCAATGAATACTGGTGAAAGGTTTACAATTTCATTGCAAAATGTGCTCATTATTTTGCATGACATATTACATTTCAGCTTGGAATTTTGGGTATATTTGCTCATATGCAGCAGAGATGGGAATTCTGTTTAGACCGGATAGAGAATTGTACTGTTGTTCTGTCGCAGACCAAAAAATCTTTGTTTGCAATCCCAGTACGTCCAGAGTACTGTTTCTCTAGCTCAGGCCAGTGTATATAAACCTTGAACTCAACCTTAGGATGGGGGAGCGGTAGTTTGGTGTATCATAATTAACCTAGCTCCGTATTAACCTTGTGGCCGTATTAGCTTTAGGGCCTTATTTGCCTAAGGGCCGTATTTTTCTCAACTTGATTTAAAGGAATGTATAGTTGATATGACCAACAACCTTCTTTGATTACATTTTACAAAATGGATATGTCATGAATTACTACACTCACTGCCCGCCTTTGCTCCCTCTTGCCTAACACACTCATGACACAGTGAAAATATATATATTTTTTGATGTGTTTTTATTCATAAATCATCTTCTTTTTCTGCGTTCGTTCTCAAACTCCTGTAGATTAGCAGGATGTAGTCCGGAGAACGGAATGCGATGTGTCATGGTTTACAGCATCGCTGCGATATCAGCGCCTTTCGGCCTGACACATCCAATTTCAGCATGGCGATGGGTCACTGATCCTATATGGGATGGGACAGCCAACTCCATCCTAAAACCTCCTTAGTATCCTTTTGCGACATGCGTAAAAGGTAAACAGTGTTGCTATTCTTTGCTCCCCTTTCTGGCCCCGGCAACATACGGGTGATTCGTTCATTAATGTGATAATGCATTTCGCCATGACATACATTCAAGTTATTTCACCAGAAACTAACTGGTATCAGGTTTACTACATTTCCGGCGCGTTAACAACACATTTCCAGCTGCTCTTCTTCCTGCTTACAGGAGTGTGAATGTAATCTTCTTCCTGCTTACTGAAGTAGGAGTGTAATCTTCTTCCCGCTTACTGAAGTGTGAGTGTAATGCGCCGCATTTGTCACCTACTGCCGATGTCTACTTACACTAGCGACGATTGAAACATGAATGTCAAATTAGTTACTTCAATTTCACAGTCCTGATTTTAGAAAATTCAATTTCACTGAACCATAATTAAGGTTCGTAAGCGAGACAATACTGGTAGCTGTGCGCTGTAACAGCATACGTCAGCGAACTTCTATCACTGAACATATGTTTCTATTATTTACATTCTCACCAATAATACCGATCCTTGTTCTGCTGTTTTCCATGTGGGTAAATTGAACCACGAACACGTACATACTAAAATGTCTTTTCAATGAAGATAAAAATACTATTTCTTTCTTGTTCGGCTGTTTTCCAAGTTGATATGTGTACCAGGAAAATGTATATATACTAAAATGTCTTCTTCAAGGCTACCGATAATATTGTTTGCAATTTGTTCTGCTGTTTTCCATGATAGTGTTTGTATCAAGAAAATGTATTGACAGAAAGGTCTTCTTCGAGGCTCGCACTAATACTGTTTATTTATTTTTTTTCTCCTGTTTTCCATGCTGGTATGTGTATCAAGAAAATGTATAGACTAAAATGTCTTCTTCAAAGCAACCAATAATACCCTTTTTTCTTGTTCTTTGTTTCATTTTGGTGATTGTATAAAGCTCACGTATAGATTAAAATGTATTAATCAAGGTGGGCACTAATACTGGTTTATGTTCTACTGTTTCCCATGTTTGTATTAAAGAAGAAGTATAGACCAATATGTAGTTTTAAAATCTTATTCGAATCCACTAATACATTTGCTAGATTAACAGGTATTTCGGGCATTAACAGACATACATCTCCATACTGGAGCTTCACTCATATACTTGCTAGATTGGCAGACATGCATCTCCATACTGGAGCTTCTCATACACTTGCTAGATTCGCAGACATACATCTCCATACTGGAGCTTCACTCATACACTTGCTAGATTGGAAGATATACATCTCCATACTGGAGCTTCACTCATACACTTGCTAGATTGGAAGATATACATCTCCATACTGGAGCTTCACTCATACACTTGCTAGATTGGCAGACATACATCTCCATACTGGAGCTTCACTCATACACTTGCTAGATTGGCAGACATACATCTCCATACTGGAGCTTCACTCATATACTTGCTAGATTGGCAGACATACATCTGTTCTCACTCCATACTGGAGTTTAACTCATACACTTGCTAGATTGGCAGACATACATCTCCATACTGGACGATCACTCATACACTTGCTAAATTGACAGTCAAACATCTCCATAACAGCAGACATAATAAAAACTCTAGATTAATTTGTTTTTGGAAACTATATCAGAACATTTCATTGGCATATATGAACCATGCCACATACCTAAATACCTGACATCATAAAAATTCATACCAATACATAAAAAGCCCATGACTGTGGACTGTACAGAATATAGAACAATATATTTGATGAGTCATATAACCAAAATACTACTCAATATACTACATGAAAGTATTAAAAACAAGATAGACACGGAGTTCGTTGAAGAGCAGTTCGGTTTTAGGAAAAAACAAAGGAACCAAAGAAGCTATACTTAATATGCGACTAGGTATAGATAAATATATAGAAGTTCAAAAAAGTATCTATATTTACTTCATAGACTTTAGCAAGGCCTTTGACAGAGTCTAACATTAAAAATTAATCTAATGTCTTCAAGAAATAGGCATTGTTGGAAAAGACATCAGACTGATTAGAACTATATTTTGGGAACATACTGCATCAATAAGGTGTGACAACAGCTACTCAACACACATAGAAATAAGAAGAGGGGTATGACAAGGATGTATTTTATCACTCAGTCTATTTAATATCTACACAGATAATATCTTTAAACATATAGAAGAAATGGCAGGACTCAAATTCAGTTAGAAAAAAATAAACAACATTATATATAGATAACACTATTATTTTGGCAGAAAGTTAGCATGAACTACAAAGACTAATCGATCAGGTCAATAAATCAAGTAAAGAATGGGGACTGGATATAAACATCTAATTGACAAACACACATGATAATCAGCACAATCACAGAAGAATATGTGCAAACCTTAAAAATACATGGAAACTACATGTAGAACATTAGTAATATTTTGGATACATAATCACATATGATGGCAGATGTGAAACGGATGTTAGAATGAAAATATGAATGGCTAAAAGAAATTTCAATGACATGATGAAAATATTAACATCTCAGCAGATGGCAAAAAAGCTAAAAATGAGAATTATAAAACGCTACATCTATTCTATATTAATATATCGCTTAAAAAAAAGACAATAAACAAATAATTAGAAGACATAATGGATGTATAGAAGAATTGAGAGAACATCATAGAAAGAGAAGAAAACAAACAAACAGGTTCTTACAACACTTAATATGAAGAAAGAATTATTAAGAGAAATAACAATCAGACAAATAAAATATTTTAGCCACATTAAACGACATGACACATTATTGAAGATCTTACTTGTGGATAAAGTCGAAGGGAGGCGAGTAAGAGGTAGGCAGAGATACAAGTGGGAGATTAACATCACAAGATGGACATGTTACAGTCTAGCAGAGTGCAAAACAAGAAACAGAGATGTTAGAGGTCTGTTGCAGCCAACCTTCGTTGCGCAGACGACACTTGATGGTGATGACACCACCATACTCATGTGCCGAATACATTTCATAGGTTTCACCCTTGATGTGTTTAAAAAAAATTACAAACTGTCAACAGGAGACTTCTTTATATAGTATTACATCAACAGAAAGTCTGCCTGCTTCAAACTGCTGTCATGACATCACAGTGTAACGTTTGCCTGATTCAAACTGCTGTTATTACATCACAATGTTCTGTTTGTCTGTGTCAAACTGATGTCATGACATCACAATGTTTTGTTTGCCTGCTTCAAACAGCTGTCATGACATCACACTGTTCTGTTTGGCTGCTTCAAACTGATGTCATGACATTACAATGTTCAACTGCATTGAGATTCAGACTTCACATGACATCTGTAACAAACATAGTGTCCACCCACAGAACAATTCATTCTAAATGATATCTTATGCAAGCAAATTCAAGTAGGAAGCGTGAGAACAAATGAAAATAATTCTTACATCTGACGGGAATTGAACCACATTTTACTTGAGTTGCAATGTGATTCGGTGCCGCTAGAACGGGTCTGGTTCAATTCCCGTCAGCTTTAATAATTATTCCAATTTATATCACATTTTTAACGTTTTCATTTGAAGCCGTCCGTCTCGTAATTACCTTTCACCAGGAGCATATATCTGTTTCCTGCAATTGTTGGTCTTGGGGTGTTGTGAAGATGCTTCCTTAAAATATATTTACCTCGCTCAAGTGAAATCTTTGGTAAAGATTTTGGAAAAATATCAAGGGAAATGATTTACCCGCTATATAGCTTGCTTTTGAGTAGTAAATTCAATGTTCGAATTCCCTAAGAGTGATGAAGGTGGACGTTTCAACTCGATCACCCCTATTTTTATCTATGGGAGTGCCCGTTACAATTCTTTGAAATACAAATGTGTAGTCTACGAAAACCATCCTGTACGATCTTACTTGTTATTATTATTTTATTTTTTTTTGGGTTGGGGGGTGAATAATTATTTAATACAAAAATAACACAGAAACAATTTTTGTCATTTCCTCTTTACATTTTTTGTGCCAGTTTGCATTATCAGAAAGAATGTAGAAATACAAATATGAAATAAAGGTCACGACGATCGACAAAGATGTGTAATTTGAAACATAAATGTGCCATTCAATTAATAAAGTTAGTTATGGCATCACGATTTGGCAGAATCTATATTTGTAAAAATTGGACTACAATTTTATAAATTCAAATAAATATACGAAACAAGATATGATGTTCTTTATATATTATTTTTGTTGTTGTTGAAATATCGCCCAAAATAATCACAGGAACTGGTACAAAAATCAAGACACGTCAACGAATGTTTTTTTATCAATAATATTTTCGGAAAATAATTCCTTCTTTTATTATTTTCCTTGGTCTACTATTTATTTGAAAGTACTGATTATATTCCTTTCGCTTTTTTTGTAAAACAGCCAGTGTGTTTGATAGTTATCAGAAACTGTTGTGTGATTCGTCTCTGAACGCAGTGACTTATTGTTGATTGGTCTCTGAACACAGTGACTGATTGTTGATTGTTCTCTGAACATAGTCACTTATTGTTCGCTGAACATGGTGTGTGATTGTCCTCTGAACACGGTGATTAATTTGACTGATTGTTTTCGGAAATTGATTGATTGTCCTCTGGACATAAGTACTGATTGTTCTGTAAACGTTGTGCTAATATTTTGTAATTAATATTTTTACCATGTTACAAATATCTATATGTAAATATATTTGTTACATCGCATCTCTGTATTATTATGTGGGCACCCCAAACCTTCTGCAGCAACCATGTGATCCTGCAGCACCCCTACGATCTTGCAGCACCCCTACGATCCTAGAAAATTCGGGGATTATCTAATAATAATAGTACTGTTTCTGCTACTGTTGCTACTACTACTAGTGTTGCGGTCACTACTACTACTGTTGCGGTAAATACTACTACTGTTGCGCTTGCTACTTCTACTGTTGCAACTGCTATTACTACTACTACTGCATACAAATAGACATAACGATCAAATCACAAACAATATTTAAGTCACAAATGGAGATCAGACAGACAGAGAGAGAGAGAAAGAGAGAGAGACAGAGAGAGATAGATTAGAAATGAAAATCAAAGTTTTCGCTGCGATTTGACACTCTCGTATAGCGACTTGTCTGTAAAATTACACGTACAACGAAGACTATCTTCTTCTATCTTCCTTAATACCCATCTATAGACCAGGAAGATACACCGTTGTCCAGCGTCAGGAATCTACTAGGCTCCAGACGAGACGGTATAATTAAGAGGGCACTAAACATGAGCAATGACCAACAATTCACTAGCATTGGTCAGTGTAGCTTGGAGGCAGGAAACGAACAATTGAAATCTTTTAGTAGCGTAATTCAGTAGCGAAATCTTTTAGTCACGTAATTTCCTTGTTCATACGTTCTCTGTCTTTTAGTAAGATAACAAAAATAATATTGGTTGCATATTCTATTTTTAAAAATGGCCATCAACAGATCATTTTTGTTTTGGTTGTTTTGATTGTCTAGGCAATATTACTCTCAATAATATGACATTGACTTCTGAACCGACAGAATGTGTAATTGCCTGCGGCGGGATATGAATCGGGTACCTTTGCTGTAGCTCGGTGTACATCATCACCATAGAATCGAACCTCTAGTAAGAAAGAGAACCAAAACGTTGATCTTTTGGAATAATCTACTGTAACACATGTGAAGCTGAGAGAGAATTCACACATACATACGAGGCGTGTTCAAATGAAAACGGGACTTGTTACACCACGCGTGATAGAGCGCACTGATATTGATGACATTTTGCACTAGTAATGAGTATCCAATAATTTACATACGGTCACGTGTTCATCTTCTCAGCATGCATATGTGCTGCAGAAGACTGTTAACAATATGGCGGGTGTGATTCCGAACCCGTCCAAAGTGAATCAGCGTGCTGTGATCCAGTTTCTTTCATTTGAAGGATGTCAAGCAGTAGACATTCATCGGAGAATGAAGGCAGCATATGGTGACAAATGTTTGTCGAGGACCAGAGTGATGGCGTGGGTGCGTATGTTTAAAGACGGACGTGAGTTAACGGCAGATCTTGCACGGCCAGGTCAGGCGCATATTGTTGTCAGGCGCAAAAATTGTGCAGGAAACATTGGCAAAGAAGAATTGGGAAGTTCTTCATCACCCAGCGATTCAACAGCGACGCAGACGTGAAGACAGCGGTGACCACATGGTTCAGAGAACAGCCACGCAACTTTTTCTCGGACGGCATTCGACGTCTACCTAAACAGTGGGATGCTTGCCTAAATGCATACGGAGATTTTTTCTGATGAACCCAGGTGCATTCTTATTCACAAGTGGTTGCTTTGTTCAATTCCGTTGAAAATATTAAATTGCGTATGATACTTTTTAAATAAATCCACAAGTCCCGTCTTCATTTGAACACGCCTCGTAGATAAATATTGCTAAACACACAATTCATTGAAGCTATTGGTGCTGTAACCTGATATCTGACTGAAGAACGATGAAGAAGAAGAAGATAAATATTGAAATGTCATTGAGGATTGACATCGTTATATTCAAGTTACCCCATGTGTGCTCAGTTGCTCATAGCGAAGCAACGCCTGCTGAGTATACCCCTCATAGCACGTAACTACACACCATCAAGCAACAATACTCAACGACCTATGAACAAATCCACCGCGTAAACAAAGCGATGCAAGCTGGCTTCTAAACAGCGACCTGTTATTGAAGCGAACATCGTAGCCGATATTGTCAGGGCAAAATTACAGAAAATAAAAAAAGACTTTCTTCGTTACGTTTTGATTATTATCGTGTTTTTCGTTGGTCACTATTTATATACATGAAGTCGCAGCCAAAATAAAAACTAAGGCCGACAAATGAAATGCACGGACATAACAAAAATCAGCCTTTCAAGTCACATTTGCTTTCTGTACACATGTGTTTACGTGAGCCAGGACATGACTGTCGATGCTCGCGGATTGAAGAAACGGATTCACATGCACTGCAGGATAGGTAGTGTGCCGCTTCGTTTAGAGGGTCAGAGTACCTACACGGAAACCCGAGTAACTTGAAGTAAATCATCCACTCTTTTTGAGACATTTCTGCGATTTGAAAAGTTAATATTTAAACAAAATGTTAGAATGAAGGGGAAAAACCACTGACAGCCAAATATTCTGGCTCAGGTTAATCAGATGAATCATTGAATACAAGAGATTAATTCACGCATGGTCAAACAGTTGGAAAAAAACTAACTTTCTGTCAATGGTGTAAACTCCTACTTGACCAGACTTTTATCAGCAGATCACGTCTGCTGGTGTCAAGGGACTTTCAATATTGATACACCGGATGAGCTGACCAGGATAATCCAGCAATATTCACACATTATCCCCAGACTGGACTGTAGGACAGCAATTCCAGACGATGACATGTTGTCTTAGCTGAGACTCACGCATCAGTTCTAGTCAGAAACACACACAATGCTTTCAGTTCTCACTAGTTTCATGTTTTTGTTTCTACCTTGAGGCCGACTTACTACCTTTTCCTCTTTTTTTCTTTATCTTTGAGTCTAACAAAAATTACTAAAAGACGAATTCATTTTTGTCTTCTTTAATGTTTAATATAATTTTATATCATTTTATCGTGTACTTGGCTTCAACCTCTATTTGGCTTCAACTTATTTGTGTGTCCTACTGGTTAATTATGTCATCTTGTTTCTTTTAATTATTTACTTTTTATATTTAATTATTTTCTTGTTAATTGTTAGAAGTTTTACAATTAATAAACTTCTTGTTACGTTTAATAGCCTTCTGGTTACGTTTAATTGTTTTCTTGTTATGTTAATTGTTTTAATTGTAAATGCAGTTTTACAAATAATAGTATTCTTGTTACTTTTAATTGTCGTCATGCTATTTTGTATTGTTTTAGTGCTACGTCTAGTTGCCTTATTGTTACTTTTAATTGTGTATTGTTTTAGTGCTACGGAGTGTATTGTTTTAGTGCTACGGAGTGTATTGTTTTAGTGCTACGGAGTGTATTGTTTTAGTGCTACGGAGTGTATTGTTTTAGTCTAGTTGCCTTATTGTTACTTTTAATTGTTTTATTATTACTATTTTTGTTTTCTTGTTGCAGTTAATTGTGTTCTCGTTATTTTTTAATTGTCTTATTGTTACTTTTGTCCCAATGTTACTTTTCATTGTCTCCTTGATATAATTATCTCCGTACTATCGCTGTATCCCTTTATTACTTTTTTCTTCTTACTACTTTTGCCTCAAAAGTTTTTTATCTCTTTATTACTTTAGTGTTCTTATTGCTTTTGTCTCCTCATTATTTTTGGATCTCTCTTTGTAAGAAGTTAATTAACAGTAAAATAATACAACTAAAAGCAACAAGAACATAATTAAACGTAACAAGGGGACAAAAGTAAAAAGAATATAATTAAAAGCTGCAACAATGTAATTAAAAGTTAAAAGATGGCAGCTGAAAAAGTGCTCTTTTTAAAGTACCTTGGAGTTTCACTTAGTGCTTTCTCAGTTCAGGGGTGAATAATTGAATGACTTGTAAATCAGCCTCGCTGGCCGGTAAAACAGATTTGGCAATCCGGTATTTTGACTAATATTTACATAGTGATAGTTCAGGTATTACAGAAAGAGGCTGTTGATACTAAGAATAGCTCGGGTTTCATGTTTTGAAACAATTTATACAGAAAGCACATTATATTCTAGGATAGTTTGCGCACTGGACCCAATTATTATAACTTAACTTGGTATTTGAAATTTCTATCTATGTTTTTCATTGGACACAAAATATACAGTGATTCTAAAAAATGAAAAAACCTAATCCGAAGGCCGAAACGCGTCATAGTTAAAAGTATAGCTGCGATATCTGCGCCTTTTGTCCTGACATACCGATTAATTGTGTTCTTGTTATTTTTAATTGTCGTATTGTTACAATTAATTGTCTACTTGTTATTTTTAATTTGAGCTTTGCTACTTGCTTCTTGCATCATGGCGTCGGGGGCACATTGACTCTATGTATTATGCAAAGGCCAATTACAACCCACGATCTCTTGGTCGTCTCTTACGACTTGCTTAACAGGTAACAGCCTCGCTATTCTTTGCCCCCGTTTCGGGTCCTGATAACACACGTGAAGAGATATAACTTTATACATGGCCTAGTGTCAGAATGTGGACATGGAGAGAAGATTACAGGCTTTCGAGTATTTACAGACAAATTATACGAATTTCCTATAGGGACCATAAGACCAATGTGTACGTAGGAAATACAGAAGAGATGTGTGCAGGTGTTCAGGGGCCAGTGCTTTGAATAGTGAAACGGCGAAAACTAGCATGGTTCGGACATGTATGCAGGCATGATTCCTTGTCAAAAACAATACTGCAGGGAACTGTCGAGGGTGGAAGAAGCAGAGGAGGTAAATAAAGGCATGGGAAGACAACATCAAGGAATGGACAGGGTAAGATATTTTCACACTAATCCGCATCACTGAAGATAGAATTCGCTGTGAAGCATCCAATGTGGTACTCTTACGATCCTGAAGGGTTACGGGTTTATTGATTGATTCATATATTCATTTGATATCATGTATGTATTTGTTTACCTAAAATGTATCTCTCATGGCGAGATACGCTCCTTTCAATGGTCGACGTATGTTCAATTTGATAAAATTAGTGATGTGTGCCGGAACTTATACTAGTTTTCAATGAGACTGCGTGCCAGCAAAAACCGGCTTGACGGAGCGGATCTGTCCCTCGGGCCCTGTTTTCACCTACCACTGTTGCAACATGTGTGTTGACGTTACTGGGTTATTGATGATGTTCACAAAAACAGTAAACGCTGCTAGGTCTTGACATCAAATTAATTTATCGTTTCATCTTAGATTCAGCGTCTTTTTTGACAGTTCTGTGACCCGTAGATTACCACTAATCAAATCTTGACGATAGGGAGAAACAACGCTGGTAAATAACATTGTAGGCTCGAATATAACTCTTTTCTACGTTTTAACTTGCTGAAAGTAGTCAATGAGTTAGACACTGTCACCACTGTCTGCCGAATATCATTAAATATATTGGTTATGTCAGTCTTACTTAACAACAATGGCACCGAACTGTTAATAGATTGTGGAACACTGTGCACTGTCTGGAGGTAACAAATAATATTTCTTTCCTTTTTATGAATGTGCTCGTCTTTCCTTCATTATCAAACTAATGCAGATTACCAGGATGTATTCTAGAGAACGTAATGCCCGTTCCACACCCGTGTCTTTTATATCACGTCTTTACTGTTGCTCTGCTTCATGTCTCCCTACTCCACAAGACGCTGCAGATTTGTTATTACTGTCAAATACAGTTAATATGCAACTACTATTTATTTCAGATTTGTTCAGTTACATGAGTGTACATGATATTACCATTGGTGGAATATTAATGTTGTTAACGATTTAAAAAAAATATTCAATGTAATTGAATCTTTCAAGTTGTATAAAGATATGTACTGCTAATATCTGATGAGAGAATCTAGGTTTCAAGATATTTATTGCTAATATCTGATAAGAGAAGCTAGGTTTCAAGATATTTATTGCTAATATCTCATGAGAATCTAGGTTTCAGGATATTTACTGCTAATATCTCATGAGAAGCTAGGTTTCAGGATTTTTACTGCTAATATCTGATAAGAGAAGCTAGGTTTCAAGATATGTACTGCTAATATCTGATAAGAGAAGCTAGGTTTCAAGATATTTACTGTTAATATCTGATAAGATAATCTAGGTTTCAAGATATTTACTGCTAATATCTGATAAGAGAATGTAGGTTTCAGGATATTTACTGTTAATATCTGATAAGAGAAGCTAGGCTTACTTACTGCTAATATCCGATAAGAGGAGCTGTGATTAAAGATACTTACTGCTGCCACGTAATATTTGATAAGAGAAACTAGGAAACATATTGTTTAATGTGGGTGATCACTGAACATACTAATATAGTAATACACAAATATAAATGTTTTGTTCAAAACGCCTTTACCTGGAACACATTAACAATATAACGAACGACTAGTAAAAATTGCACTGTCCACGTTCACATGACAGAGCGAAATATAGATACACACCGGAACAATTTTAAAAAAATAGAGTGTTAGAAGTGAAACAAAACAAGGCCAGATAATTTGCAGACACAAAACAACCAAATAATTATAACATAAAACAAATAGAAAAGTGATATAACTACAGGATATCTACCTGTAGGAATGACGGGTACTTATCCTTATTGGTTATATTGTATCAACTTCATAGAATTACCGGTTCTCCAGCGATTGTCAAGTCTGTTCATCCGGTAGAGTACCCTCGAACAAAAGTTGTGTGTATCAGAAATAAAAGAAGGGAATGAGTATACTGTAGAATTCACGTGTGGTTGTTGTGAATGTTGGATATGGATCTATTAGACTTGCGGGTTCCAAAACATCATTAATTTTAGAGATAGATACAACAGTTGCTTATACAATCAATTTTAGAGATAGATACATCAGTTGCTTATACAATCAATTTTAGAGATAGATACAACAGTTGCTTATACAATCAATTTTAGAGATAGATACAACAGTTGCTTATACAATCAATTATAGAGATAGATACAGCAGTTGCTTATACAATCAATTATAGAGATAGATACAGCAGTTGCTTATACAATCAATTATAGAGATAGATACAGCAGTTGCTTATACAATCAATTTTAGAGATAGATACAGCAGTTGCTTATACAATCAATTTTAGAGATAGATACAGCAGTTGCTTATACAAGCAACAAAAATAATGTTGTTTTACACTCTGGTTGTAACATCTTGTTAACTTTTTTTTCATTTTTGTAGAGGAATGTGAAATTATTGTTTCACTTAAGAAGTTAATGAACTGCACAATGTTGTGAGCGGGTAGCTTACCAGGTCTGTTTAGAGAACACAATTCATTATGTTGATCCGATATTGCTAGTACATTTAGGGATCTCGCCCGCTCAGTATGTTTTCAAAAGTGTTTATTATAGTAAATTTCAAGACTGCGAGAGATCTGTGTAAAGTTCGGAACAAGCCGTAAAGAGAGACATTATAGGTATACGAAAAGAATGATAATTTAGCATAGAACTAGATTTGTTCGCTGGAACACTCTAATGAATTTCTAGTGATGGGATCTAGTACCTAAGGACTTGCCGAAGTATGCGCTGATGATAACTTTCAGTCATGACTCATATTATAGCAAACTCCTGCACAATAAAATCAATCATCTGTAGGATTGCTCAATCACAATGTGATCAAGTTCAAATAATCATCTTAAACATCATTTTTACATATAGCGACATCTATATATGTATTGTACATATAGATGTATGTACCTTTCGATACCATCATGTCGCTTAATTTAAGACAATTGTATACACTAGCAGCAAGAAGAAAACAAAAAAAGAAAATAAGATAAATAAATTTCGAAATACAATTGAAAACAACATACATCCTCTTACGAAAATTTTTTAATCAATATATATATATATATATATAATTAATAAGCCTTACATAACAAATTATCCCGTAACTAAAGGCCGCCAAGGTGTAGCCTGTGCTGAATTTAACTCAATTAAATTTAAAAATAAAAACACACCAACGTCTGTGGAAAATACACTGAAAACGCCGTTGCCCGAGTCTATGCGTACACTAACCCGGCTCCATATGAAATGAATTAAAATTGCATAATTATGGACTTTGTGTAATCAGTACTGGTGATTTATAACAGATGCGAAATGTTCCCTTTTATTGAATCTTCTCTCTTTTTCTTCAGAATTCATTCTCAAACAAAACCCAAAAAATCTGAAATGATAGTAGGAACAATAGTTAACATGAAATTACATTATCAACTTCAATTTTTATTTCTTCTTCTTCGGCGTTCATTCTCAAACTCCCGCTAGATCTCTCTTGTAGCAGGATCATGCTCCTATTAGACTTCCAGCAGGAAGCAGTCCAGATAATGGAAATGCGTTGTGTTGCCGGTTTTTTTTGCACAAATAGCCCAACTCATCCGTCTTCGGCGGAAACTTCTATTTAAAAGCGGTGATCGCCAAAAACGAAGGACTAATCCATTCATTAGGCCTAGCCGTTAATCAACAAATTTTTACATTCGTTAGACCATTGCGCAATAGGTCAGAGAGTGAAAAAGGTCATCTAATCATATTAAACTTAAACTTTGCGGACCACAGGAGAACTTTTAAGATTTTCTGTGATTGCCACGGGCTGGCACATGTGCCAAACTATAATGTGTCAAATATGGTCCGTTTTCTTGCTGCTTTCGACGAGCTATTGCATAACCCCCCCCCCCCCCAAAGTACATTGCAACGGATTTCGTCTTTTATATATATATATACATTGTAATGTGATAGTCAATAGTAGTTAATTATATATAGTTAACAAGTTCTTAATAGCAATTACATTTCTCATTTCAGAGGTGAAGTGCCAGATGGAGAAATTCGAAAGAGATCACAAGACACAGAATCAAATGAGAACGAATTCGATAAGAAATCCATCGACTCTATTGGAAGCTCGTTCATCAAAAGACCGATTGATTCGATTGGAAGTAGTTTCATTAAGAAAAGCATTGACTCAATTGGAAGTTCTTTTATCAAGAGACCAATAGATTCAATAGGAAGTAGCTTTATTAAGCGAAATATAGATTCAATAGGTAGCTCATTCATTAAAAGACCAATAGATTCGATAGGAAGCAGCTTCATTAAAAAGAACATAGATTCTATCGGTAGTTCATTTATCAAAAGACCAATTGATTCAATCGGGAGTAGTTTCATTAAGAAAAGCATCGATTCAATTGGAAGTTCATTCATTAAAAGACCAATTGATTCCATCGGAAGTTCTTTTATCAAAAGACCAATAGACTCTATTGGAAGCAGCTTTATCAAGAAAAACATAGATTCAATTGGAAGTTCATTCATTAAGAGACCAATAGATTCCATTGGGAGTTCTTTTATAAAGAGACCATCTCATAGACTGAGCACAGCGTACATGAATGATGATGTATCAAGCGATTTCGACAAGCGACAAAGCAGTAAAGCCTGGAGAGGTTATGTGAAGAGACCAATAGATTCAATTGGAAGCAGTTTTATCAAGAAGAGCATAGATTCTATTGGAAGTTCCTTTATTAAACGACCAATTGACTCAATAGGCTCCAGTTTCATCAAGAGAGGTATAGATTCTATTGGAAGTTCCTTTATTAAAAGACCAATAGACTCAATAGGCTCCAGTTTTATCAAGAGAGGTATAGATTCTATTGGAAGTTCCTTTATTAAAAGACCAATAGACTCAATAGGCTCCAGTTTTATCAAGAGAGGCATAGATTCTATTGGAAGTTCCTTTATTAAACGACCAATAGACTCAATAGGCTCCAGTTTCATCAAGAGAGGTATAGATTCTATTGGAAGTTCCTTTATTAAACGACCAATAGACTCAATAGGCTCCAGTTTCATCAAGAGAGGTATAGATTCTATTGGAAGTTCCTTTATTAAACGACCAATAGACTCAATAGGCTCTAGTTTCATCAAGAGAGGTATAGATTCTATTGGAAGTTCCTTTATTAAACGACCAATTGACTCAATAGGCTCCAGTTTCATCAAGAGAGGTATAGATTCTATTGGAAGTTCCTTTATTAAACGACCAATTTACTCAATAGGCTCCAGTTTCATCAAGAGAGGTATAGATTCTATCGGAAGTTCCTTTATTAAACGACCAATTGACTCAATAGGCTCCAGTTTCATCAAGAGAGGTATAGATTCTATTGGAAGTTCCTTTATTAAACGACCAATTGACTCAATAGGCTCCAGTTTCATCAAGAGAGGTATAGATTCTATTGGAAGTTCCTTTATTAAACGACCAATTGACTCAATAGGCTCCAGTTTCATCAAGAGAGGTATAGATTCTATTGGAAGTTCCTTTATTAAACGACCAATAGACTCAATAGGCTCCAGTTTCATAAAAAGAAGGTTTAATGAGATTGACGATGCAAGTGAGGAAGAGTCAAAACGTGGAATTGACTCAATAGGAAGTAGTTTCATCAAGCGAACTTCAAATTATAATGATGATATTGACAATGATGATGATTTGTTTCCTGTAGAAGAAGAAGAAGAGGCAGCAATTCGAAGAAAGAGAAGCACAAATTCGGAACCCCTGGATAAAATGCAACAGGGTTATATACTTGACAACTTGTACAACGAGCAAGCAGGAACTGGAGCTGACCTCACTTACCCAAACATCTTGCAATATATGGAAGCCTTAGATTCCAGAGAATCGAGAGTCCCGTATGCAATTTTCAAATACATTCATGATAACGGAATTGACGTGGCTCCATCATATTTACCTACAGCAGGGACTTCTGTTGAAAAGAACGAAGAGCCTCAAACTAACTTTCCCAATAATTTGTTATTACCGTAAAAAAAAGAGACCGTCAAAAAAATGAGTTTGGATATCTTAGTACACGGAAAGCAGCAACATATTTTAAAATTTCAACAATATTTAGATGCAAAGATCCTTTAATTGTTTTAAAATTTCAACAATATTTAGATGCAAAGATCCTTTAATTGTTTTAAAATTTCAACAATATTTAGATGCAAAGATGCTTGTGTTGTTTTAAATATGAAAATACTTGTTAACATCATTAGAGTATTGAACAGCTTAATTTGGTTTAATTTTATGAAACTAAATCTGCCGCGGGAGCTGTGCTGCCGATACTGTTAAGCATTTTGTGCCAACAATTTATTTCAGAAAGAATATTACATATCAAAGATACATATGTTACTGCGTATCAAGACATTACTTCTCGTTTTTCAAAGTTGAGCCATATCAAGACATTACTTCTCGTTTTTCAAAGTTGAGCCATATCAAGACATTACTTCTCGTTTTTCAAAGTTAAGCAATATCAAGACATTACTTCTCGTTTTTCAAAGTTGAGCCATATCAAGACATTACTTCTCGTTTTTCAAAGTTAAGCCATATCAAGACATTACTTCTGGTTTTTCAAAGTTAAGCCATATCAAGACATTACTTCTGGTTTTTCAAAGTTGAGCCCTATATCTTATTTTAAATTGTTGAAGAAACGATGTGTGTACATGGAGTAAGAATATAAAGAGTATTGTGTTATTGAACTATATTAAAATGATAGTTCTTGTGTTATTGAACAACATTAAAATAATTATACTGCAATTTCTAATTACGTGATTATATTATTTCTTTCTTTGTTCTTTTTTGTTTCCACACGACGACCTGTTTCACTGCAGAATAAACTGTAACGTACAATGTGTAAACAATAAAACTCATTTTTTCAGTCTCACATCAACGTGTTTGTCTAAATATGGTTTTAGCAAAAGCATACTTTAGTGTCTGTTATATGTGTTTGGGTACTATGATCCCGTTTCAACACTCGTTTTCGTTATTGTTTACAATTAGTGCCTGCCTACATATTTTTTGGTTAATTGATATAAATATTATATCAATAAATAATCAACAAAAAATTGAAATATTCATGTTTTAGGGTTAGGGTTTAGGGTTAATTATGTTTTACATAACTAACCCTAACCCTAAATATAATGATGTTTAAAGTAATAAATGATAATCATAAACTAATAAGCATATGCAAGGAAAATAATCACACAGGTAGGCACTAATTGTTGCAACAGGGGTTGGACTGCAATCAAAGTACCTGTAGTTATTTTATGATAACCTAACGAGCTTCATCAATAAAGAGGTGCTAAAGATACTTAATATGAAGAAAGAACTACTAAGAGAAATAAAGATCAGGCAAATAAAATATTTTGGACACATTAAAAGACATGACACCCTATTGAAGACCTTACTTGAGGGTAAAGTCAAAGGAAGCGAGCAAGAGGTAGGCAGAGATACAAGTGGGAGACTAACATTACATGATGGAAAGGTTACAGTCTAGCAGAGTGCACCACCAAGACAAAAGACAGGAGATGTTGGAGATACGTTGCAGCCAACCTTCGTTGCGGAGACGGCACTTGATGATGATGAACGAGCTTCATCATCAACGCTACCTCCAGAAACTTCGTCACTCAAAATCACCCAATGTAGTACAAGACCTGTTATATGCTAGTAGTGCTGAGAAGTATGAAATTTATGTTTTAAAAAGCAACACTTAGATTTAATCGATAGTTCTTTCATCAAGAGAGAAATATGTTCAATTCGGAGCTATTTTATTAAGTGAACTAGATATTCAACAGATAGCTCTTTCATTAAAAGACCAATAGATTCAATGGGAAACATCTCCATAAAAAAGAAACATGTATTCTGTCGTGTGTTTATTTAATCAAGGGATTAATGTACGAAACACACAGAAAACATGCTGAGCGAGAAAACATAAAAACAAACACATCGATGTTCAGACCTGACTATACCGGTCTATGTAGTAGGGAATTATGAGACCTTCAGACCACAGGCAACTATGCGACTACGCATGCAAGATATATAAAAGTAAAGTCCTCCCTTTGTGCCGTATTGGGGAATACAGTCTTTTTTTCCCCGTGTCAGACCCGTGTTTTTCATGACCAAATGAATGCCTATGTGGTCAGCTTCTATCCCACCGCCTTACCTTCCCAGAAAAGCTGGTACCCATTTCACATAAGCTGGCTCAAGCTAGTGATTTTAAAATAGTTACTGTTGAACTGGCAACTGAACCTTGGATCACCCGAACAGAAAGCCAGTCCTTTAACAAATGAGCTACCACGTCCCGTTGCCATGTAAAATAACCGTTTTGTCATATTATTGAATTTCTCATAATTTAAATTAATATCCGGTGATTACTTATTGATGTTTACATGAAAAAAATCAGAAGATGAAAAATAAGATACATAAATTAAAACAGAAGACATTTTTCATGGATTTATTAATTCTTACATAAATATGAACATCTCTACAGATGGAAAGTTGGACACCGAAATAGACATTTGTTGTAGCAAAGCGAATCAAATACTGGGTCAATTATCCCCTTTATTGCAACACAAAATGCTAACAATGTCAGCAAAAAAAATCTTATCCAAAGTATCTTCATTCCAACCCTGTGCTACCAATATCAAACATGGTCCTTAACAACATAACATAAGAGACAACTGGTTACAACAGAAATGAGATGTCTGAGAAAAGCCACAGGAGTGACCAGAAGACACAGAATTAGAAACGATGTCATAAGAAAAAAAGAGGGTGTTATATCAATTCTACAATACATACAAAACCAACAGATACAATGGTTTTTTCATCTGGAAAGAATGCCGCGGGATTCATTAGTTTATAAAGTATATATGAATAGAGGAAAAGCAGAAAGAAGAGCCAGGGGTAGACCTAGCGTACGCTGGATCGACAACATCAAAGAAACATTTTTCGAACAACAAATAACATTATCTGAAGCTGCCAGAAAAGCGACAACAAGAACATTGTATCTCCCTCGACACCCGTAAAGGGTAAAAAAGGAAGGGCAGAAGAAGATGACATAAACATGGTATATATAATATATACCTGCAATATATACAGACCACGTGTTCTAGATGCGGCATTCTCTCTTAATCTGCAGGCTTTGTTAACTCCAAACGAAAAGTAATACGAATATATTTGGAACAAAACAATCTGCAGGAGACGCTGGAGCAGCAGGGATGTGCTCTATCTTTTCGACTATCAGTGCATCAAACCAGACCAGCTCCCAGGACAGTGCGTTACATTTTCCCAGTATGATGTAAGTCTTGGAAATGCCGCCATTTAAATGTTTCCACACTGAAGACTGATGTGTCGGGCAATTGGCGTAAATAAAACGGCGACACAACGCATTTCCATTCTATGGACTACATCCTGCTGGAAATCTAGTAGGAAAATGGTCCTGCTATAAGGGAGATCCAGCGGGAGTTTGAGCATAACCGCTGAATGAATGGGGAAAAAATGTATTTTGATGGTGCGATGTTGCGGCCGCCTCTCTGCATCATAGCACGGCGTGGTACTGTCAGCTCCCTACCAAGACTAAGGGTCTGATCTGTCCTGCTCAGATCATTAAACCATTTGGTTTAAGATCGCATTATCTCTTCCTAGAAGAGTCAGAAAAACTCAAATATTATAAATGCATTGAAGATTCCAGAGTGTTGGTTACTAAACACAATAGCAAAAATAAAACTACGCCTGCTTGGTCATATAAAGAGACACAACTGTTTAGAAAGAAAAATAGTTGAGGGCAGAACACCTGGGAGGAGGAGGAAAGACAGGCCATGAAGATGATGGGCTGGCGACATTAAGGATGAAATGAATACGTCGTTGGAAAATACAAGCCTCATCGCCCAAGACAGAAGGGTTCATGGAGTTCATTGGAAAACAGCGTTCAGGAGAGAATACGTTACATGACACACATCCTCCCACATCGGCTCGTCTACCCGAAGTCGTTGCCACAATGTGAGTAATTAGGATAAGTTAATATGGCCTACCTTTACAGACGGCGGGTTGTCGGGATAGATAGACATCGCCCAGCTATACAGATTGGGGGTTGTCAGAGTAGGAAGACACTGCCAGCCTACACAGAATGCGGGTTGTAAGAATAGGTATACATCGCCCACGTATGCAGAATGATGTGGGTTGTCACAATAGGTAAACGTCGCCATACATTACACAATGTGGGTTGTCACAATAGGTAAACGTCGCCACACATTACACAATGTGGGTTGTCACAATAGGTAAACGTCGCCATACATTACACAATGTGGGTTGTCACAATAGGTAAACGTCGCCATACATTACACAATGTAGGTTGTCACAATAGGTAAACGTCGCCATACATTACACAATGTGGGTTGTCACAATAGGTAAACGTCGCCATACATTACACAATGTGGGTTGCCATGATAGGTAGACGACGTCAAACTAGAGAAAATATCCTTAAATTATTTATTACCGCATCACCAGTACTATCTTCCTAATCTGTGTTATTTCCAAACTCCTGCAGATTAGCAGGTTGCAGTCCGGAGATCATAATGCGTTTTGCACAGCTTAGCTGCAATATTCGCTATGAGGACCGATACATCCAGCTTCATCATAGCTTATCAGTTTCTTTGACCCTATATGGGATGGGACAGCCAACGCATCCCCATAATCCCATTAGTCGCCTCTTACGACAAGCATGGCGGTTTAGACTTGCCAATTCTTTTTTCCCCTTTCAGGCCTGGAAACACTCAGGAGAACGGTACTATATTTCATAGAAAAGGAATTACTATTTTCCTACATAATGTTCAAGAATAATGTTCTAGAGCATTACTAATCTACAAAATAGTATGTCTCCTTAAATGTAATTACGTCTCACAACGAAATGTTCAATATCTCCTTAAATGTAATGACATCTCAGAACGAAATGTTCAATGTCTCCTTAAATGTAATGACATCTCAGAACGAAATGTTTAATGTCTCCTTAGTTAGTTTGTTAGTTGTTAGTTAGTAGTCATCGGATCATCATCACTGCAAATTGGATACGTCCATAGTTGCTCAGATCTCTCCTTGAGTGTATCCGCCATTACACTTCTGCTGACAGTACCGGTCCTATGCTGGTTGACCATAATTTTTCTGCGCCCTCCAAAATGTTCACTTCTATCAACACCGCATTTAAATCCCTGATCGTTAATCCTGGCCATTGAAAAGGAATCCTCATCCACATTAGTCTCACTCTCGCGTGTTACATCTCTTAAGAAATTCAAAACGACAGCACGATCCATTGACCCATCACCATGTGCCACAATCGCGCATGATGCCAGTTGATCCGCTCTTTCATTGCCTCGAACGCCCACATGTCCAGCACGAAAATAAATGTAACCACTTTCAGGCTCGCCTTTCTCAAGGTCTCAATTCACAGTTCGCGAACAAGACACACTTGTACCTTCTTAATCACACTGATAGAGTCACTCAAGAAGCAGACCTGCGTTATCTTCTGTGTGCGTAGCCACTCAAATGCCCTGGTCACCGCCATAGTCTCCATGGTCATACTACTCATAGTGACCGCAAAGGCACCACTCTCCTCCTTGATCGTTTTACCTTCGCACTGAGCTGTGAAGGCTCATGCACTGCGAACATGCCTAATCACAGATCCATCAGTGTATATAATCACATCCCCCTCTTTGGTATTCTCACTGACGAAAGCCTACATTTCTTTCTTCACAGCTGTGGGACACCATTCTCTGCATTCCCTGAGTCGACCAAGAATAAGCTTTCGACAGTGTAGGCAGACAACAACTTTGGAAAATACTATCAAAATATGGGAAACAAAATGTCTCCTTAAATGTAGTAACGTATCAGAGTAAGTTATAAAGTGTCATTTAGCGTTGAGAACGTCTCATTACAAGAAGGTTTCATTACCTTGTGGAGTATCCGGAACAAAAACGGCAGCAGCAAAACATACATGTCTTCAAAACTGACGTATGTCATCCTTACTGTCCTTACTGAGAGATGTCGCCCTTACTGTTCTTACTGAGAGATGTCGCCCTTACTCAGAATATTCTCCTAAAGAAAGCGATATTCAACACCAACCACAACATATTCTTCGTATATTCCTGCGGCATGCGGGATAGTTCACAATAATGCTTTGCTAACGTTTCAGCCGGACAACATGTAGTTAATCTTTCAAATATAAATGATCCTTTAATCACTACTCCCATAGACACATTACATTCAACTCACGTTTAATCAATGGAGTAGTCATTATGTGCAAGTCACAACCAGTATCAGTAAACATGATTGATACGACATTCTAGTTGGGAGTAATAGTAATAGTAATATTAGAAATAATAGTAATAGTAGCAGTAATAGTATTAGTAGGAGTAGTAGCAGCAGTAGTAATAGTAGTAGTAGCAATATCAGTAATAATATCAGTAGTAGCTGCAGTAGTAATAGTAGTAGTAGCAATATTAGTAATAGTATCAGTAGTAGCTGCAGTAGTAATAGTAATATTAGAAATAATAGTAATAGTAGCAGTAATAGTATTAGTAGGAGTAGTAGCAGCAGTAGTAATAGTAGTAGTAGCAATATCAGTAATAATATCAGTAGTAGCTGCAGTAGTAATAGTAGTAGTAGCAGTAGTAATAGTGTCATGTGACGTATTTCTTCCAGAACGTTGTCAACCCAATGAACTCTCTGAACCTCTCTCTGTCTTGGGCTATATGGCTTGCATTTTCTAGCGATGAATTCATGTTATCTTTAATGTCGTCAGTCCATCGTCTTCTTGGTCTGCCCCTTCTCCTCCTCCCAGGTACTCTTCCCTCCATTATTTGTCTTTCTAAACAGTTATGTCTCTTTATATGACCAAACAGGCGTAGTTTCGTTTGAAAGAAGTACTGTGTCGTCTGCGTAGCGTAGTTCCGGGATTAGGAATCCACCTATGTTTAAAGCGTGGTATTCAGTGTTGTGTATGTCTTCTCTCACGTTCCTCATTATACTTTCAGCGTAGATGTTGAACAGGTATGGGGAGAGTGTGCACCTTTGCCTTACTCCACTCTGTACCTCAAACCACTCTGAGAGATCGTCCTCTAACTTCACTGCAGCCTTTTGATCTTGGTAAAGTTCCTCTATTAGATGAATCAGATGTCTTGGGAAACCCATGCTGTTCATTATCTCCCATAGTTTCTGGAGTTGGACGCAGTCGAACGCTTTTGAGTAATCTATGAAACACATGTGCAGGTCAGTTGAAAATTCCCTACACTTTTCTATGATCAATCTCATGTTAAGAATGTGATCTCTTGTTCCTCTGCCCGATCTGAAACCAGCCTGTATTTCGTTTATCTCCATTTCTAATTTCTGTTTGATTCTTTGCATTATGATGTTTAACATTATTTTACTTGCTTGACTTATAAGGGCTATAGTTCGGTAGTTAGAGCAAATCTGAAGGTCACAATTGTAATAGTAGTAGCAGCAATATTAGTAATAGTAGCAGTAGTAGCTGCAGTAGTAAAAAATAGTTGTAGTAATAGTAGCAACAGTAATAGACATAGTATTAGTACTAGTAACAGTAATAGTAGTAATAGACAGTAGTAGTAGTAGTAGCATCATATGTAGTATAAGTAGGAGTAGTAGCAGCAGCAATATTAATATGAGTAGTAGCACATTAGTAATATTAGCAGAAGCAGCCGAAGAGTAGTAATGGTAGTAGTAATAAGCAGCAGTAGTAATAATAGTAATCGCAGCAGCAGAAGTAGTAATAGTTGTATTAGTAATAGCACCATAGGTAATAGTGGGAGTAGTAACTGTAGTTGTAGTAATTGTAGTAGTAATAGTAGCAGAATTAGTAGTATTAGTGGTGGCTGTAGTAGCAACAGTAGTGATAATACTAGCAGTAGTTATAGCAGTAGTAATAGCAGTTATCATAGTTAAATTTATAGCAGCAGTAGTAGAGATAATATTAATAGTAGCAGCAATAGTAGCAATAATAGTAGTGATAGCTACAGCAAATAACAGTAATAGTGGTAGTAGCTGTAGTAGCACCAATATAAGTCCGAATAGTTTAATTAGTAGTAATAGTAGCAATAATAATAGTACTAATAGTAATAATAGTAGTAATATCATTTGTAATAGTAATATTGCTATTATTAGCAGCCGAAAATAGTAATATTAGAAGTAGCAGCAATTGTAATCGTGATAGTAGTACTAGTAACCGTATTAGTAGTAGTAGTAGTAGTAGTAGTAGTAGTAGTATATTAGTAGTAGCAGAAGAAGTGCTGCAGAATTGGTATTGGCAGTAGTAGTACTAGATAAAGAAATATAGTAGTAGTATTAGTAGTAGTGTTAGTAGCAGTAGCAGTAATAGTAGTAGTGTTAGTAGCAGTAGCAGTAGTAGTAGTAGTGTTAGTAGCAGTAGCAGTATTAGCAGTAGTGTTAGTAGTAGTAGCAGTAATAGTAGTAGTGTTAGTAGTAGTAGTAGTATTAGCAGTAGTGTTAGTAGCAGTAGCAGTAGCAGTAGTAGTAGTAGTGTTAGTAGCAGTAGCAGTAGTAGTAGTAGTGTTAGTAGTAGTAGCAGTAGTAGTAGGTGTTAGTAGCAGTAGCAGTAGTAGTAGTAGTGTTAGTAGTAGTAGCAGTAGTAGTAGTAGTGTTAGTAGTAGTAGCAGTAATAGTAGTAGTGTTAGTAGTAGTAGTAGTATTAGCAGTAGTGTTAGTAGCAGTAGCAGTAATAGTAGTAGTGTTAGTAGCAGTAGCAGTAATAGTAGTAGTGTTAGTAGCAGTAGCAGTAGTAGTAGTAGTGTTAGTAGTAGTAGCAGTAGTAGTAGTAGTGTTAGTAGTAGTAGCAGTAATAGTAGTAGTGTTAGTAGTAGTAGTAGTATTAGCAGTAGTGTTAGTAGCAGTAGCAGTAATAGTAGTAGTGTTAGTAGCAGTAGCAGTAGCAGTAGTAGTAGTAGTGTTAGTAGCAGTAGCAGTAGTAGTAGTAGTGTTAGTAGTAGTAGCAGTAGTAGTAGTAGTGTTAGTAGTAGTAGCAGTAATAGTAGTAGTGTTAGTAGTAGTAGCAGTAGTAGTAGTAGTGTTAGTAGCAGTAGCAGTAGTAGTAGTAGTGTTAGTAGTAGTAGCAGTAATAGTAGTAGTGTTAGTAGTAGTAGCAGTAATAGTAGTAGTGTTAGTAGTAGTAGCAGTAGTAGTAGTAGTGTTAGTAGTAGTAGCAGTAATAGTAGTAGTGTTAGTAGTAGTAGTAGTATTAGCAGTAGTGTTAGTAGCAGTAGCAGTAATAGTAGTAGTGTTAGTAGCAGTAGCAGTAGCAGTAGTAGTAGTAGTGTTAGTAGCAGTAGCAGTAGTAGTAGTAGTGTTAGTAGCAGTAGTAGTAGTAGTGTTAGTAGCAGTAGCA
>CM067301.1:25085738-25098238 GCA_034231615.1 Meghimatium bilineatum
CAGTAGCAGTAGTAGCAGTAGTGTTAGTAGCAGTAGCAGTAATAGTAGTAGTGACAACATGAATAGGAGTAGTAAAAAATGACATATTGATATCAAAAATAGAAAAACCAATACACACGGCTCATCACACAAAGCCGCAGGACCCGTGACATACAAGTCGAAGTAATCGAGGCAGTGTCATATATATGGATAAAATTGATGCACATGTTGTTTAATATAATATGGAATACACAAGAGATGCCAGAAAACTGGGAAATCGCTGTAATAACACCTATCTGTGATTTAAAAGAAATACGGAAGCAAAGAAATTGTACAAAGTAGCGAGGTATTTCACTTCTAAGCCACACTGGAATAATTTCAGAAAGAAGGATTCTAGAAACAGAATTCTAGAAAGAAGGTTTCGAGCATTCACATAACCACGGCTTAGCAACACTCAAATGGGATTCCGTAAGAACAAAAGCTGTACAGTTGCCATTTTTACACTCAGTCAAATGGCAGAAACAAACAACTTAAAATAACATAGAAATGTATATCGCGTTTGTCAACCAAGAATAAGCTTTCGACAGAGTAGCCAGACAACAACTCTTGAAAAATACTATCAAAATATGGGGTTGAACATCATCTATAATAACTTATGCAGAAGTATTTACACAGGCAGTCAATGTGCAGTTAGAACAAGCGTTGGGCTTTCAGATAAATTTCACATACACACTGGAGTGCGACAAGCATGTAATCTATTTCTCTTGTAAATCATTACATATATCGATTGTATATGTAAGATTGCCAACACTAATGAAGAAAACAACCTAAACAGACTCATGAGCGAACTTATTTTTTGCAGAACAACAAGAAATAAAAACAACAGTGAAAGAACAACTACAACAACATACAAATGGACTCCATACAACATGTAGGGACTTTAACATGAAGATAAATACAGAAAAAAATGAGGTAATGCCAATCGCAAAAACCAAAAGAAACATTATTTATTTTAATCGATGATAGACAACTTAAATATGTGAAAGAATTCACTATCTTGAAAGCATCATATCATCTAATGGGAAAGAAAACACGACAGAAATCCAAAATGGATACAACATAACATACCGGATATTGGGTCAGATGACTACTATTCTCAAAAAACAAATATGTAAGCATGAAAACCAGAACCCTACTATATACAACGATCATAATACCATCACTATGCTACCAATGTCAAACGTGGACACTAATAACAGAACCCAAAATAAAACTTACTGCAACAGAAATGACTTGTCTACGTAGAATCCTTGAAGTACCAATACGTTTCAGAATCAGGAACGGAAACATCAGAAGACAAACAAACACAATGTTAATTCTAGATTACATCAGAAGGCAACAAATTAAGTGGTTTCCACATGCTTCCATATTAGTTTCAGACGGTGCCCCAAAAAAAGTATTATTATACAGACACGATTGTTAAAAAGCCAGGGGAAGGCATTGCAAATTATAGATTACAGAAATACAGGATATATATATATATATATATATCATTAAGTGCCGTCTCCGCAAAGAAGGTTGACTGCAACGTATCTCCAGCATCACCTGTCTCTTGTTTTTGTGGTGCACTCTGCTAGACTGTAACCTGTCCATCGTGTAATGTTACTCTCCCACCTGTGTCTCTGCCTACCTCTTGCTCGCTTCCCGTTGACTTTACCCTCAAGTAAGGTCTTCAATAGGGTGCCATGTCTTTTAATGTGACCAAAGTATTTTATTTGCCTGATCTGTATTTCTCTTAGTAGTTCCTTCTTCATATTAAGTGTTTTTAATATCTTTATTTTCTTCTCTTTCCATGATGTTCTCCCTATTCTTCTATATATCCACATCTCAAAGGCATCAATTTTGTTTTCTAATTGAATATTTAATGTCCATGTTTCTGAGCCACACATTAATATAGAATAGATGTAGCATTTTATAATTCTCATTACATATTTTATAATGGTATTGTTTACAAGAGATTTTACAAGATATTGTTCTTACGGAATCCCATTTGAGTGTTGCTAAGATGTGATTCTACGAGCTCAAAATCAACTTTCTAGAATTTTGTTGAAAATTATTCCAGTGTGGCTTAGATACATTTAATATAAATATGTTTATATATATAATTATATATATATATATATATAACAAACAAAACAGCCATCTCCTGACAACTCGACTACTTCTGACGCTGCAAGGCATAAATGGGACAAGAAAGAACAACATAATTAGTAGTACATTTTTAAGTTTGTTTATAAAAGTCGCAATAGCAATAATAGTAAAAATAATACATTTAATAGCAGCTGAAGTAATTTTATGAGTTAATCTTTAAATAACAGTAGTATTCCTATAATGGTATCTATACAATTTCTGTTATTGGTAGTAACACTATCATATGCGTTGTATGTAGTTCTAGTAACACTATCATATGCGTTGTATGTAGTTCTAGTAACACTATCATATGCGTTGTATGTAGTTCTAGTAACACTATCATATGCGTTGTATGTAGTTCCGGTATAGGTGGTGTGTCACTGTACAGCGACTTATAGACACCTTTTAGAAATGTCATTGGTAGAAGTGGAATAAAACTCAAAATAGATTCAATTATTGACGAAAGTATTATTCACAGAAACACGATAGATCTCAATTTTTGTTATGTATACTTTAGGTTCACCATTAGTATTTTGCAATTTGTGAAAAAGAATATATTCGGGTGTAAGAGTTCAATTTGGTAGAATTTGTTGACTAAGGCAACATGTCCCACGGCAAATTCAACACGTTAGGTCAAGACAAAGTATTAACATTTCAAACCAATTCTGCCGAAGACGGATGTGTCGGGCCATTGGCGCAAATAAAACGGTGACACAACGCATTTCCATTTTCTGGACTACATCCTGCTGGAAATCAGGTAGGACCATTGTCCTGCTTCAAGAGATATCCAGCGGGAGATTGAGAATGACCGCTAAAGAAAGAAAGAAATTTCAAACCAATAAAGATACTGTGACCCTGACTAAATGAGCGAGAAATGAAATAATTAGAAAGTTATGAGAAAACGTGTTCATAATAATGAGGAGTAGTCATTGGTCAGTTGTAACCAAGTAACGTCAAGCTGGGGTTCTTAAATCGTCACCTTAGTTTCCTTTTTGTTGACACCCGTGCGATTAGAAAGAGAAATGACCAACCTGATTTTAAATTGCCTGAGGTCCCACGGGTAAAAGGCGTTGATTGAATTAAGGGGTCAATTTGACGGAACGCCACCTTCAAGAAGTAGTTAGGGGGCCGGCAGGCGGAAAATTGTAACGGGTGATGAACTGTGGGATGATTTCGGGACAAGGATCTAATTTGTGTCTTCACCGGTCAAAACGTCACTAGTAAAATGAAGTGAATCTTTCTTCACGGCCGCCTAGAAAATGAGATGTCCTATCTCTGCGGCTACAATGGAGTATACAAAAATAACACAAGGAATATAAATTCAGTTATTGACCAGACAGACTGACTTGAATCACGTTATTTCATGCAATGATTGAAGCTGCCAGTAGATAAGTGGCGCTTGTCTATTTCATGCAATGATTGAAGCTGTCAAAAGATTAATGGCGCTTGTATATTTCATGCAATGATTTAAGCTGCCAGTAGATAAATGGCACTTGTTTATTTCATGCAATGATTGAGGCTGCCAGTAGATAAATGGCGCTTGTCTATTTCATGCAATGATTGAGGCTGACAGTAGACTAATGGCGCTTGTCTATTTCATGCAATGATTGAGACTGACAGTAGACTAATGGCGCTTGTCTATTTCATGCAATGATTGAGACTGACAGTAGACTAATGGCGCTTGTCTATGTCATGCAATGATTGAGGCTGCCAGTAGATAAATGACACTTGTTTATTTCATGCAATGATTGAGGCTGCCAGTAGATAAATGGCACTTGTTTATTTCATGCATTGACTGAGGCTGCCAGTAGATAAATGGCGCTTGTCTATTTCATGCAACGATTAAGGCTGACAGTAGACTAATGGCGCTTGTCTATTTCATGCAATGATTGAGACTGACAGTAGACTAATGGCGCTTGTCTATTTCATGCAATGATTGAGGCTGTAAGTAGACTAATTGTGAGTGTTTATTTCATGCAATGATTGATGTTGCCAGTAGACTAATTGTGAGTGTTTATTTCATGCAATGATCGATGCTGCCAGGAGACAAATGAAAAATTGTTTATTTCACAAGTGCTATTGGGCTGTTCATAAATCACGCCAACAATATTTTGCCAATTTTGTTACTCCTCCGCCGTTTTTTAACAATGTTTTTTATGTCAATAATTCAGGAAATAACTCCCCCTCCCCCACCTGCCACCATCACTGATAAATTATTATTTTCTTAAATTATTCCTCCCTAACATTTTTAGACTATATAGTACGCAAAAAAATAAATATTAGTTTCACATATTTAAAAAAATAATTCAAAATTCATAAAAAAAATAATTGGTATATAAAAGCATTACTGTTGACATGACCCACACCCTCCGGTATAATAACTGTGACACTTTTTCAACCCCTCTGATAGACGGGTATAATAATTAAACAGACAGAAACACGGTAAGATAGATATGTTGTTAGCTATATGTGTATGTTTATGTATTTTTATGTGTTTTTATTGGTATGTGTATGTGTGTGACCGTGAAAAAGTTGTTATTATGCCACAGTTGTGCGTGTATCACAATATTTAGGTATTCTAAACGGCCGTGGGCAATCGATGGATCTTATATGCCTTTAGAGGAAGCAAAATTTCTAATGCGATGTTAGTATGATGTCCTGGAATTTTAGGTTCACAATATTGGTTCAACTCTCCTTGTCTGTTCCAATTAATTATAGGTTATCCAGCGAGAAGCCTGGCTTACTTGGAGACGTAGACCGTCTTCCAACTTAGAGCTATTCAAGCTATGACTCTAACAACTCATATTTAAAAACTTCGAAGCACTTCTTCTAAAACTCTTAACTAAACTCTAATTATCTAGGTATGTTTCCAGTGCTATGTAACGGCCTACAGACGATATTTTATTGCGAATAATCTCCTCGCTCTAATTCAGCGAATTCACATCTCACATTTCATCGCTATCAAAAATTGTCACGTTCACCCTCCGCAACTTAGCAAAAACTTCCGACCAATCAAAATACTTCGTACATCTCACATACTCCCATCTGTTCTCGCTCGCGCATTTTTTGTTCAATATACACAAAGGTGAGATAAGTCATTACATAAACACTTGTTTGCACATTATACGTTCTATGTTAATTGTGTATTTCCATAGAAATAGAGTCCACTAGTGGCTATTTATGCCTGATGTGGTTGTGTGAAAATATTATTAAATGAGTCATTATTGGCTGGTCATGCAACGCATCGTGGTGTTTCACACCTCCAATCCCCCGCTGTTGGTGAAGGGTTCTCACTATCTACAATGATGTTCTTAGCTTGTGACGGGTTCTCCCTTCTTGCTCAGATGTGCCTAACCAACTCTGGCACATGTGAATGTGATGTTTATGTACATTTATTTGTATGTGTATGTATTTATGTATTTGTATGTGTGTATATATGTATTTGTATATATATATATATTTATGTATATATGTATGTGTATGTATATATGTATATATGTATATACATATTTGTATGTTTTTGTATATGTATAGTGATGGGTTGAATGCAATGATCGAATTTCTTCTTTGTCTTTCTGCGTTCTTTTTCAAACTCTAGCAGATAAGCAGTAAGTCGTCCAGCGAACAGAGTTTTGTCATTGTTTACAGCATATTGCAATGTCTGCGCCTTTAGAACTGATACATCCAACTTAAACATTGTCTATGCTATGGGATTACTAATTTCAGCCTATAATCACCTTAGCCGTCTCTTACGAGACCCATGAGAGGTAAACAGTGTTCCTACTTTTTTTCCCTTTCGGTTCCCAGCAACACACGTGCGAAAATTGTATGAAAAGACATAGAGCATTGCCTACATTTTTGTCCGATTATCCCATATGTATTTAGTCCCTCTTAACAACTATTCTTTTCGCCTGCCGAGAGCGTAACGCATGGCAAGTAGTTCCAAAGCTTCAAACCCTAATCCACAGGAATCTCAACATAAATCAATTTAGCGCATATGCCGTTATGAGTCGCGAAAGAAATTTGAATCTGCGAAATCTAGAACACAAAGTGAACATCTTACCAACATGTCTGGAAGTTCCCATATCGAGCAAGATCAAAGTAAATGACTTAATACTAAACAGGTGCATCAATTTAACTATTTAAGAACAACATTAACATCAGATGGAAGATGTGTAACATAGAAAAAGAAGAATAGGCAGAAATAGGCAGTATTCATCAATGATGCAATATGTCCTTGTCAATATAGGCGAGGAATAGAATTATTTCATATTACAGAGCATCAATTATGAGATATGAACTCCGATGAAAAATCTCAGACTTGCTTGAAGTTGACAGCAACATAAAGTCTTTACCTGAACAAACCATTGGGGAGATGGTGTTATATTATCTATTCACGTCCAAACGGAGGAGAATTTAACTTGTGTATCTAGATTGAAGAGAATGTAACTTTTATATCTAGATTGAAGAGAATGTAACTTTTATATCTAGATTAAAGAGAATGTAACTTTTATATCTAGATTAAAGAGAATGTAACTTTTATATCTAGATTAAAGAGAATGTAACTTTTATATCTAGATTAAAGAGAATGTAACTTTTATATCCAGATTAAAGAGAATGTAACTTTTATATCCAGATTGAAGAGAATGTAACTTTTATATCTAGATTGAAGAGAATGTAACTTTTTATCCAGATTGAAGAGAATGGAACTTTTAGTGAGAATGAACAGAATAGTTTTCACGGTATAACAGTTACTTCCAATCTACTGGATGATATATTACACTTAGCATATGGATTCTAGTACATACAGATATACAGATGGGACATCAGAGAAACCCAGTAAAACATGGAGGAACAGGAATATATATACAGTATCCAAACAATATTAGAGAAAAATTAACGTACCACCGGGGAGGAGGAGACTCGAAAACTGGTTCTTATACTTACACTCTGGTCATCATTCTCAAAGATAACGATGGTGAAGAGTGGTTCAAATTATATGCCTTCCATAT
This sequence comes from Meghimatium bilineatum, assembly GCA_034231615.1. Taxonomy (NCBI): domain Eukaryota; kingdom Metazoa; phylum Mollusca; class Gastropoda; order Stylommatophora; family Philomycidae; genus Meghimatium; species Meghimatium bilineatum. The sequence goes on from CM067301.1 coordinate 25,092,920, forward strand.
CACTATCGACGTCGCCACAGGCCCCCACAGTCATTCACTTATTATTGTTCAACCATTTGTTTTTATAACCGAGTTGATGTTTCTAAATGTATGTTATATGGTTGTCTACATTAAAGGTCGAATATGGTTGTCTACATTAAAGGTCGCATATGGTTGTCTACATTAAAGGTCGAATATGGTTGTCTACATTAAAGGTCGAATATGGTTGTCTACATTAAAGGTCGAATATGGTTGTCTACATTAAAGGTCGAATATGGTTGTCTACATTAAAGGTCGAATATGGGTGTGTACATTAAAGGTCGATTATGGGTGTGTACATTAAAGGTCGAATATGGTTGTCTACATTAAAGGTCGAATATGGTTGTCTACATTAAAGGTCGAATATGGGTGTGTACATTAAAGGTCGAATATGGGTGTGTACATTAAAGGTCGAATATGGTTGTCTACATTAAAGGTCGAATATGGGTGTGTACATTAAAGGTCGAATATGGGTGTGTACATTAAAGGTCGAATATGGGTGTGTACATTAAAGGTCGAATATGGGTGTGTACATCGAATAGAGGACAGAATTACGAATAGAAATCGATTAGAAACACGGAAATGGAGTAGAAATTGAATAGGGGAAGACACATCGAATAGAGGCAGACAGATCGAATATAAATTTAATAGAGGCAATGTCATCGAATAGAGAGAGGAATATTGTCCTATTAAATTTCTATTCGAACTTACTCAGAATATGAGTGTGTGTCATTTGACGTATTCTTTCCAGAGTGTAGCCTTCGAATAGAATGAAGTCATCGAATAAAATGTAGTCATATAATAGAATGTAGTCATAGAATGTAGTAATCGAATAGAATTTAGTCATAGAATGTAGTCATATTCATAGAATAGAATGTAGTCATAGAATAGAATGTAGTCATAGAATGTAGTAATCGAATAGAATGTAGTCATATAATGTAGTCATATTCATAGAATAGAATGTAGTCATAGAATAGAATGTAGTCATAGAATAGAATGTAGTCATAAAATAGAATGTAGTCGTAGAATGTAGTCATCGAATAGAATGTAGTCATCGAATAGAATGTAGTCATAGTCATAGAATAGAATGTAGTCATAGAATGTAGTCATAGAATGTAGTCATAGAATAGAATGTAGTCATAGAATTTAGTCATATAATAGAATGTAGTCATAGTCAGAGAATAGAATGTAGTCATAGTCATAGAATAGAATGTAGTCATAGAATAGAATGTAGTCATAGAATAGAATGTAGTCATAGAATAGAATGTAGTCATAGAATAGAATGTAGTCATAGCATAGAATGTAGTCATAGTCATAGAATAGAATGTAGTCATAGAATTTAGTCACATAATGTAATCATAGAATAGAATGTAGTCATCGAATAGAATGTAGTCATAGTAATAGAATAGAATGTAGTCATATTCATCGAATAGAATGTAGTCATAGTTATAGAATAAAATGTAGTCATAGAATAGAATGTAGTCATAGTCATAGAATAGAATGTAGTCATAGAATGTAGTCATCGAATAGAATGTAGTCATAGTCATAGAATAGAATGTAGTCATAGAATGTAGTCATCGAATATAATGTAGTCATAGTCATATAATAGAATCTAGTCATATAATGTAGTCATCGAATAGAATATAGTCGTAGTCATAGAATAGAATGTAGTCATAAAATCTAGTCATAGTCATAGAACAGAATGTAGTCATAGAATGTAGTCATAGTCATAGAATAGAATGTAGTCATGGAATGTAGTCATAGTCATATAATGGAATGTAGTCATAGAATGTAGTCATAGAATGTAGTCATAGTCATAGAATTGAATGTAGTCATAGAATGTAGTCATCGAATAGAATGTAGTCATCGAATAGAATGTAGTCATAGTCATAGAATAGAATGTAGTCATAGAATGTAGTCATAGAATGTAGTCATAGAATAGAATGTAGTCATAGCATTTAGTCATATAATAGAATGTAGTCATAGTCAGAGAATAGAATGTAGTCATAGTCATAGAATAGAATGTAGTCATAGAATAGAATGTAGTCATAGAATAGAATGTAGTCATAGAATAGAATGTAGTCATAGAATAGAATGTAGTCATAGCATAGAATGTAGTCATAGTCATAGAATAGAATGTAGTCATAGAATTTAGTCACATAATGTAATCATAGAATAGAATGTAGTCATCGAATAGAATGTAGTCATAGTAATAGAATAGAATGTAGTCATATTCATCGAATAGAATGTAGTCATAGTTATAGAATAAAATGTAGTCATAGAATAGAATGTAGTCATAGTCATAGAATAGAATGTAGTCATAGAATGTAGTCATCGAATAGAATGTAGTCATAGTCATAGAATAGAATGTAGTCATAGAATGTAGTCATCGAATATAATGTAGTCATAGTCATATAATAGAATCTAGTCATATAATGTAGTCATCGAATAGAATATAGTCGTAGTCATAGAATAGAATGTAGTCATAAAATCTAGTCATAGTCATAGAACAGAATGTAGTCATAGAATGTAGTCATAGTCATAGAATAGAATGTAGTCATGGAATGTAGTCATAGTCATATAATGGAATGTAGTCATAGAATGTAGTCATAGAATGTAGTCATAGTCATAGAATTGAATGTAGTCATAGAATGTAGTCATCGAATAGAATGTAGTCATCGAATAGAATGTAGTCATATTCATAGAATAGAATGTAGTCATAGAATGTAGTCATCGAATAGAGAGAGAAACTTAGAATGTGTATGTCATGTAACGTATTCTTTCCAGAATGTAGTCTTCTTTATGAATCTCCTGAAGTCCCCGCGGTCTTTGGCAAGTTGTCCCGCTTCCTGTTGCAACATGTGCATGCATTCATGAATATCTCTTGTCCAGCGTCATTTTTCTTTGGCCTTCGCCTCTATTGACTTCTATATCCCCTTACAACAACACTCTGTCCATGCCTACATAGAATATTTTCATTCATTAATTCAATTTCCTTTTGAGCTGAAGTTAGCGCATGGGGCAGGGGTCAGATCTCTCCAATTATGTCTGTTCAGAGCTATTCTGTGCAGGTCTTGAATAGTATGGATATTGATTGTTTTAGTTTCTCTAAGTATTGTTCTTCTGAGTGTTTAACACCAGTAATCACAGGAAAACATTCTAAATTGCCTTTTTTCTGTTCTAACACAACATTTTAGAATTCTGTCAGACATAGAATAAAGAGACAGACAAATCGAATAGGGGCAACACTACGAATAGAACTCGAATAAAGACAGGAACATTGACTCAAAATCGAATAGATAGAACACATCGAATTAGAGAGAGGCAGGTCGAATATAAATCGATTAGGATGAAGAACATAGAATATAGATACAGAAAAATCGAACAGAGGCAAGCACTATGAATATAAATAGATAAGATACAGGGAAATGGTGTAGAAATCAAATAGATGAAAGAACATCGAATGGAGATCGAATAGAAACTGGTAGATCGAATATAAGTCTAATAAAGACAAGGTCATCGGATTCAAATTAAATAGAGGCAGAGTGATCGAATAGAGGTACGCAAATCAAATCAAATACGAATAAAGACATCAGAACCTACCCATGCTATGATGCAGAGAATGGGCTACATTAGGTGGCAACCAAATAAAACAACCGGAGAAACCCATTTCTAGATGGTGGCATTTTGAAGATTTGCATCATACTGAGAACAGCTATAAAAGACATGCACATTTAATAGACAGGCATACGGAGTAGAAATATCATTTTACTGAATCTATATTTCTTATTATTCTGAAATCCACAGAGGAGAATATATCAACTTTCTAAACGGTTTCCATATTTAAATTAAAATTATGAAATCCAAACAGGAGAATATATCAACTTTCTAAACGGTTTCCATATTGAAATTAAAATTCTAAAATCCACAGAGGAGAATATTTCAACTTTCTAAACGGTTTCCATAGTGAAATTAAAATTCTGAAATCCAAACAGGAGAATATATAAACTTTCTAAACGGTTTCCATATTGAAATTAAAATTCTGAAATCCAAACAGGAGAATATATCAACTTTCTAAACGGTTTCCATATTGAAATTAAAATTCTGAAATCCAAAGAGGAGAATATATCAACTTTCTAAACGGTTTCCATATTGAAATTAAAATTCTGATATCCAAACAGGAGAATATATCAACTTTCTAAACGGTTTCCATATTGAAATTAAAATTCTGAAATCCAAACAGGAGAATATATCAACTTTCTAAACGGTTTCCATATTGAAATTAAAATTCTGAAATCCAAACAGGAGAATATATCAACTTTCTAAACGGTTTCCATATTGAAATTAAAATAAGAATGAATGCTGGTATAACTATGATCAACGCCTTTGAGATTAAATGCTACAGAAAGATACTTAGAATATCATGGAAGGAAAAAGAAAGTGAAACTCAGATATTATAAACACATTGAAGATTTCAAAGTGGTGGTTACTAAACACAATAACAAAAAGAAAATTACACCTGTGTGGTCATATAAAGAGACACAACTGTTTAGAAAGACAAATAATTGAGGGCAGAGTACGTGGACAGAGGAAAAAGGACAGACCAAGAAGACGATGGACTGACGACATTAATTATAACATGAATACATCGTTGAAAAATGCAAGCCGCATCGCCCAAGACAGAGAAGGGTTCAGCGAATTCATTGGGAAGACAATGTCCTGGAAAGAATACGTCACGTGATATCATACCTATGAATGCTTAATCCCTTAGAAATGTTCACTATAGCACATTTCACCAGCTTTGCTCATGTTTACAATACTGTATCTCAGCAAATATGTAACGCTTATTATAGAATCTGGTGTGTGAATTTCAAATGCATACTCCCTAGGAATTAACATTTTTAAAATTAAAATGCAGCCATTGGTTTAAATTTTAGTTTATTTGTGATATACACATAAAGTATAGTGCTCAACACACATCTTACACACATTTATTCAGATGATTCAGTCAATTATAAGACCTAATAAAAACATGATTGGTTTGTCATACAATTATTACGTTTACGCTTGAAATTGCACTATTTTGCACACTTGAAGACAGACGATGTTTAAGGTTGCATCCGCTATCATGCTCAAATCATAAGTCAGAAGTGGATTAACATAAAGTGTTAAGTAGCCGGAGAAATGACTCTGCGAGTAAAGTTTATGATTACTAGAGCACTAAATGGTAATGACACACAGTGTCACTAGTATATCATAAACCGATCATTTAAGACATCAACTTCAACATGTATTGTATTT